>WOGR01006500.1:0-13040 GCA_015342045.1 Leptinotarsa lineolata | reverse complement strand
TTATCTTAATTGTTGCAATAAACTTGAAAGCGATAACATTTTTGAATAGAGAATGAAGATACCTTTCAAACGATATTTCACAAACATATACTTCCCATTTAAAAAATTGGGGGTTGTACCTGTCATTCAAAAGGGGTTGAAGGTAGGGGTGGCATTTTTACGTTGAAGAATGTCAAATTATAATTTAAATTTGACGTGTTTCGGGATTTTTTTTAAATATATACAGTAACCGAAATAATGAATTTTTTCCATTTGGCTTTTACACACTGGAAAGTATACTTTTAAAAATGATAATTTGTAAACAAAACTTGAACCTAGTAGGTTATTCACGCAAATCAGAAATATTATTTTGGTATCACTGAATTTGTAATTCAGTTCAATTAGGTATTGAAATGAAAGGTTACAATCACAACTTAGTAGATCAAGATTATCCTAGAAATTTTGAGACATGAAGTAGAAATAAATAAAATAATTTTGGGGCCTCCTACCCCTTCAAAATGAATTTTTAATAAAATATCAACTTTTTGATATATAGAAATATACTGTATACGGATGTAAGTATGTGTGATGTTGAGTTTAATAACAGTAAAATTAATAAACCAAACAAAATCACCTTTTCTCCCACACACTAGAAATGTGGTGCCTTTTTGACGTGAGTTTCAGCAACCTAGTCGGCAACGTCAGTGTTACAGATCTTGGTGTCTGGGAGAAATGTTTTTGTTGGAGAGGGTCTAATTCAATAAGTAAGGAATCACTTTTTTTTCAGATGATGAATTTGCCAACGACATTTTTAATTTACGCATGAAAACAGATGACTTTGACCACATAAAAGTTATAGGCCGCGGAGCCTTTGGAAAGGTTCAATTGGTCCGTCACAAGTATACTAAGAAAGTATATGCTATGAAGCGGCTGAGTAAGGCTGATCTGATCAAAAGATCGGATTCTGCATTTTTCTGGGAAGAAAGACATATCATGGCACACGCCAGATCGGAATGGATTGTTCAGTTACATTTTGCATTCCAGGTAATAATTTGATTTATGCAATTGAATCATACGGTAGCCTGGTGGGTTAACGTGGGTGCTTTGCTACACTCACTCAATCGACCATTGTGTGAACCGGTGGTTCGAGCCGCAAGGCAGGACGATCGATTTTCACTTTCTATCGTCCAACCCGTGTTAGGAATAACACGTTAAAAGGTAAGATCTCGTTAGTCCTTAGCTCGCACACGTTTCGACTTTTGATAGTTGTCGTTCGTGGATGGAAAAACAGATTTTTTGAAACAGATTAGGTATGATTTTTCAGAAAATGACATTGGAAAACCGAGGACTCAAAATAAATAGACTAATATTAGTGAGATTCGGAGGGAAATTTGAATTGCAATTTTTAGGTGAATTATCAGTAACTCAAACTGAACATCATTAAAACCAAATTATTGATAATGAATGATCAGTATAAGTACAATTTGTGACAATTGCCAAAATATATGAGGAAACAATTGAACTGGTAGAAAAATTTAAATATCAAGGATCTATGCTAGATAACACTTCGAACCTGAAAAGATACTTTTATTATATGTATAACAAAACTGTTGTTTTTTTTCATGGGAATCAGTAATTTCTTTCATGTATTATACATTCATACTTGCAATTTTAATCAGAAATGTCATTATTACAAGGAAATATTTTCAGTTATGTATATGATTCCTCTATATCAATAAATAATGAAAAATTATAGTTATTTATTTCTCTGTGTATTATGGACAACTTCCAAAAGTATTTCACACATTTTTTAATTTTAATTTTATTTACATGAAAACCAATAGAGAAAAGGATTAGTGAACGTTTATAACAGAGATCATTTATTTGAAGTTATGTAGTGTGAAAAATTGAAATTGCGTCTAATAAAATCTGTAGACAATTTGAATTGTTTTAATGCCTACTCAGTAATTATTATATATACAGAGTGTTTCAAATTCGATCCTCACCATCCTCGGAAACTATGAGAGATACGAAGATGGTTAAATTGGGGCAAAGTTGCGCATTTACCTGACTAACAGTATGCTGTTGAGAAAGTTCTAAAATCCCTAGTATATCCGGAGATATCCGGAAAAACAGAAATTTGGGAGAAGGGTTTTTCTGGCTTTACTTTTCGAAGGATTTAAAAATAAATTGCGCTTCCACGTTGCCACTTTTTCTCTGCTACGTAATGGTGTTTCAGATTTGCTATCCGACGTTTTGTCTTCCGCTACATTGGATTCTTTCTGTTTTGAATAGAATCAGATTTTTACCTTTTCAATGATGTATATAAGTTATTATTCTTTTTCGAAAAATTGGAGATATTGAAAAAAATCAATTCTGATCATAATAGGCTTTGACTTTGATGTTTCTAAATTTGACTTTCAATTTGTTACACTCAATGACATTTTTTTATTGTACAAGTCATTGAATTTTTGGCGAAAAATGACTTTCACGAATAAAGAAAAAAGAGATATGATACAAATTTATTACAAATACGATAGAAACAGTGTTAGGACATCGATAATGTATTTAAACTTGTATCCCGAAAGATAACAACCACATCGAACTATTTTCAAGTTATTGGATCAAAATCTCAGCGAGTTTGGTTCGTTTGAAAAGTCAATGAAAAAATACGGAGACAGAAGCAACAATCAAAATTTGATAAATGAGGGGTGTATGAGGTAAATCAGACATTGTGTCCTTTTTAATGAAAATAGAACTTTGAACAAATAACAATAATTAACTAAAATGTAAACACAAAAGTAGATCACAGCAAATGCTCAAAATGCGGGCCTTGTTAATTGATAACACAACTGTGCCCTTCTTCGAATATTATTCACTCCACGATTAATTTCCCTCCTCCTCAATCTTCCGAACTCTAACAATGCTATGTTGAAGGTCCTCAATACTTTTATGTTCCCTCTGACCATAAACTCTATTTCAGTATACCCCATAAGAATGTATCCATAACACTTAAGTCTGGAGACCTTGCTGGCCACCTCACCGGCCCATTATTCCCTATCCATTTAGGTAATTAGATACTCGTCTGGTAGTGTGCGCTGGAGCACCATCATGTTGAAACCAGATGTTATAGTTAGTCAAAGGTAGATCATCCAAATAGTCTTCAAAACTTGACATTAAAAAATACATTCAGAATTCCGTAAAATAAATGAGGACCCAAAATTCTATCCTTGTAAATTCCTGCCCACACGTTAATACTAAATCGCACTTAAGGTCGAATTTCTCGGAAGTGCCTGGGGTTTTTTATGCCCCAAATGTGTTCGTTATTTCGGTTGAATATCCCACAATTCGTAAAAGTGTTTTCATCTGTCTAAATTACATTTTCCAGGAAAACAGCAAAATCAGGTCTTCTTATTAGCCAATTACAAAATTCTAATCGCCTTTCATGATCACCTGGATGCAATTTTTGAGATATGTGTATTTTGTAACATTTTAAACTGCTTTTTTTGAGATGTTCCAAACACTTATATAACAAATATTCATTTCGGAGGAAATTTAACGTGTAGGTCTCCCCGGGTTCATGTTTATCTGCAAATTATTAATTTAGTTTCCTGGTCCATTCTGTCTCTGATTTTTTTCCTCGGCTTTTCAAATGATCCAATCTCGGTGATATTTTGATCCAATAACTTGAATACAGTCTGAAGTAGTTGTTATCTTTCGGGATACCAGTTTAAATACATTTCCGATGTCCTAACACTGTTTCTATTGTATTTGGTAATAAATTTGTATCATATCTCTTTTTTCTTCATTCGTGAAAGCCATTTTTCGCCAAAAATCAATGACTTGTACAGTAACAAAATGTCATTGAGTGTAACAAATTGAAAGTCAAATTTAAAAACATCAAAGTCAAAGCCTATTATGATAAGAATTAATTTTTTTCAATATCTCCCATTTTTCTGGAAAAAATGATAACTTATGATACATCATAATCTGGTGAAATATGGTTCTATTCAAAACAGGAAAAATTCAATATAGCGCCTATTAGAAAAAATAAAATTGATGATAGTGGCTGGAGGACGAAACGTCGGATAGAAAATTGGAAAACACTATTATGTAGCAGAGAAAAAGTGGCAATGTGGAAGTGCAACTCATTTACGAATCCTTTAAAAAATAAAGCTGGAAAAAGATAAAAACGACTTTCCAAAATTTTTGTTTTCTCCTGATATCTCCGGATATACTCGGGATTTTAGAACTTTCTCAACGGCATATTGTTAATCAGGTTTCCGAGATCCCAATGGTGGGAATCGAATTTGAAACACCCTGTATACGTTTATTTGTTATATTCGATTAAATTTGTTGTGGTGAACAGAGACGTATTATCACTATCGGAAAAAATTTCAGAATTATTAATTTCGTTGAATTTGTGTGAATAATCCTAGGATATCGCTTCTTCATGATAAAAGCTATAGTTGAATCCTACGAATCAAACATTTAGAATAAATTAATCTATAGGTTCTGAACCAGAAAATCTGGAGTTTTTAAGAAAAACGAATGCTAATATTTTCACAGATAGCTTCATGTCATATCTATCTACAAACGTTGTCAAGAAATGTATCATATTAGTGTAGGACGATACTGTCAGATAGAACAAACCAGTATGATCATTCAGAATATTTGTCATGACTGAAAAAAAAGTCTTCAAGATCATTTGTAACTTCGAAAGAAGTTAACAACAGTACGTTATCGAAGATGTTTGAAACATGCAGTTGTTTGACCTACACATAGCTATTTTTGTCACAGACTCATATTCATAATTGGGTCTGTTGAGAATTCATTCAGAATTATCATAAATAATAAATGAACTTGTGAAATGAATTTTTCATAGTCAAAACATATTTCAGTTCAATTTTCTTGATCGGTCTACAATAACTTGATAAGGTAAACTTTGGATTAACCATTGAATTTGAATGGAATGAGCTTATTTTGATCTGCCATCGCAAATATCATTCATGGGGATTACCTGTGGTCCTCTTGGTCCAGGAGGTCCGACTGGACCCTGTATAACTTCCCCTTTAGAAGTAATGGTTTCTCCAGGAGGTCCCCTAGGTCCTATCGGCCCTTCTCTTCCTGGAAGACCGGGTATGCCGTCGGTTCCTCTTTCCCCTTTAGCTCCTGGAGCACCAGCATCACCCTACAAAAACAAATGGAGAATTTTCAGAGAAAGAAGCAGCCCAGATTATTTGAAATAATCACGTATAGGCGAGATATTTTTACCCACTTGGAGGATCAAAAACGGTCCAAAAAGGTTTATTTTTATGAACTAGAAATACTGTTTTTTTGGGTGGAATGAATATTTTGTTGTTAGATTCAGCACTCTAGCACTAGTATTTTGTGCTAGTAACCAAAAGGGTCAATGAATTTCAAATAACCTGCACATACTTTCAACTCTCTTTTTTGAGAGAAATTTTCGAAAACGAAGATATTGTTCAATGAAACTTGATCATGCTTTTATTTGATGAAAGATTCATTTTCAATTCGCAGCTTTCAAATTCTTGAAAATTAAGATAAATCAAAGAACACTGTTTCAGAAACTTTTATTTTTGAAACCAGAGCCAAACACAAAGCATTACTGGATCCAACTGTCCTTAAAGGACAATCCTGAGTGAGTAAAAGACTTGATTCACGAATATTGAAGATAAACCAGACTCCTTGGTTTAAAATTCGAAGCATACTTTAGGATGTAATTGGGATTCTCTCAACATTTCTCACCTTATCACCATTTTGACCTGGTAATCCATCTTTTCCAGGAACTCCTGAAGGTCCTGGTATGCCTTGAGATCCTCTTATTCCTGGCATTCCTTGTAATCCTGGGGAACCCTAATTGAAGATTATTTTATATGAGTTATGATATTTTTCGAAGATAAATTAGATAAATAAATAAAGAGAAAAACTTGGAACCATGTCAACATTCCTCAAAGATATATTTTACTCTCACAAAATGGTAAGATTTGATGAAAATGAAAATCTAGGTATATTAAAACTATTGAAGAACTAAGAGATGTTTTATTTTCATGAACTGAAAGATATTTTTCATACAGTGTGTTCAATTAATAGCTCCATTTTCGTTTATATCTATCCAAGCAGTTATATGCATATTTTGATTTTAGGGATAACAACTGATTTAAAGCAAAAGAGGGATATTTTCATCCATATATGGCACCTTTTGACATTTTAAATTATTTTTCATCGTTTGTGTGATAATGACATCGTTAGATTTGAAAGTTAGGAATCGCACTTCAAAGGTAAGATATCGTTAATCCTTAGCTCGCACGAGTTTTGACTTTTGTTGTTTTGAAAGGGGCGACAGCTGGTTAACGGAAAATATATTTCAACAGATTGTTTTAAAGGCAATTGAACATAGTCCAGTACTTTGCTGAGTTTTAAAAAAAGTAAATAGATTGTAACATTGAGATCTGGATTGAGACTAGGCAACTACAGAATATGTCAATTAAATCATGATTTTACCAAAAATACGTGTCTGTTATTAAAAATATAAGTTGACGTAATATTGAAACAAGTCTTCGTCAGAATCATAGCCATTTATCGAATCAAATTATTGAAATGATATAATCAAGAATGGGACTACTGATCCAACACATCCCTAGTATCTACCAAATAATGTGAAAAATATTTTTCTCTCGGGACATTCTGGAAGAAATGACAGTTTTCAATTATTCAAACTTCCACTTTTACTTTATCTTTCACTTCAACTTTACAGAAGTTGTCACAATATGAATTATAAATTGGCCCACTCATATACCTCAATTGTAAATTCACTTTTTATTTTACTTCAATGAAAATTCTCTAGGTGGGTACTTTTAATTTAAGGAAAATTACCCTATTTATATCGTAACCTGGATCAACTCTTCGTTGACATTGACATTCTACTATAATATATGATGTGTGAGTGACACAGACTCATAGTACAACCCTTTTTTTTCTTTATTACCCAAAAAATTTTTACGACATCCGAAATATTGATAATACACACAAAATGCACTTTTCAAATCAACGGGAGATTTTTTCCAACTTCTGGTTTTCCTGGAAATAACATCGAAGTTTGATTTTTAAATGAAACACCCTATATACTATCACATTTTTGAAACCCATATAGTTTTCTTGATCCAATGATACCCCCACAGTTGATATTTGAATCATGGATTGGAGCATATGGTTCTGTCAGGTGGACCTCTTTTAGATCCTCGCGGGTAAAAGGGCAAGTTGCTTTGGCGTTTCTATGAATTGTTATCGTTAGTTAGTTATGAGATCGAATTGATAACAGAAATAAATTGAAAATGCCACAAGTTTATAATAAGAAGAAAGTATATATGCAGCTAATTTACTGATTACCAGTTGTACTTGAAACGATTTCCTGTTCGGTCATGTCGGGAAAGTAATTACTTCAAACGTCTTGAAAAATAGAGTTCAGACTTATGTTCATCGAAATGTTTTATTATTTCTTAGCATATTTCCTGATAATCTGCAAGGTCCTACGAGTTGTTCATAGGGGTTAAGTCCGGTGATCTTGCAGGCCACCTAACAGGACCATGTGTTTTAATCCATAATTCAGCATCAACTATGAGATATCATCAGATTCAGAAAATTATGTAGATTCTGAAAATGTAACAGTTTACAGGGTGTTCTATTCAAAAATCCAGAAAAACCGGATGTTGGAAAGAATACCCTATATCATTGGGGTATTTTTAAGGAATTAAGATAAAAAATGGAGTGTACTATGAGTCTGTATCACCCGGTGTCATTAAGACAGAATTTGTGAAATCAAATTCACGATTATAGTTTACATGTCAGTTTTTTTCAACAGCGGTAGTTAAATGACTGAATTTATCAATTCATAGTACTTATTATTGAATTGAAATAAAGTAAAATAGGTGAAGTCCTGAGAGTGGTGTATAGGTGTTGAGTCGGGTGATTTTGCAGGCCACCTAACAGAACCATGTGTTCCAATCCATAATTCAATATCAACTATAAGATATCATCAGATTCAGAAAATTATGTTGATTTTGAAAATGTTACAGTATACAGGGTGTTCTATTGAAAAATCCAGAAAAACTGGATGTTGGGAAAAATCCCCCGTGTCATTAGAAAGTGCCTCTTTGTGAACATATTTATTGTTTATAATTTCGTGAAAATAGCTTGAGGAATTATGCTAAAAAAGGAAGTGTACTATGAGTCTGTATCACCCGGTATAATTGAGACAGAATTTGTAAAATAAAATTCACGATTATAGTTGACGTGTCAGTTTTTCTTTCACAATGGTATTTGAATGACTGAATTTATCAATTTTCAACACTCATTATTGAATTAAAATAAAAGAATGAAGTAAAAGTGGCAGTAAGACATTAGAGATCATGCTTTGCAACAAAATACCTATAACTAAATGACATAAAAAATTTTCACATGCAAAATTGCAGCAAACTACGTTTTCAGTCGCATTCATTATTACGTTATGAGACATACTGGTTCACCATTAGTGCCCTTTTCTCCTTTTACACCTTGTAGTCCCACCAGTCCAGGCTCACCTATAGGACCAACAGGACCACTTAGACCAGGAAGTCCCTGTTAAAAGTTAATAAGTTGTTAAAAGGCGAAGAAAACATTCAGTGTATTGAACCTTGCTCAGTTTCAAAGCAACGCTGGTGCTAGATTAGAAATTAATTGAGTTACTCCTTTTGGGTTATCAACAATAGTAATTATTAATGGCAATTCATGGGTGAGTGTGGAGGCCCTGGACTTTTTTCGCATATCTATTTCATGTTGTTCAATTCTTTGATAATGATAAGATAATACTTGGAATTGCGAATTTTCTAGCTGAAGTTGAGTGTTTGTATGGAAAATATTCAAGCTATTGTCAAAAAATTACTTGCTGAAAATCATTTTTATATAATGTTCATCTTTAAATAGTTGAATGGGTATTCAATGTGGCTATAGTTCTTATAGATACTTTTTAGTCTAGCCAAGAAATCTTTTTTCGAACTTTTTTTAGCAGTCTGCGAAAATTATGATTGAGGTCTCATTCGATTCGGAATAGCGTCTAGAAAGTTTTTGAAAACTGACGACTTTCGGAAATGAAAATTACAAAAGTTGTGAATAATTTAGTGAAAAAAAAATTTGTTGTTTTTTGGAAATATCTCAAAAAAAATTGAGATTTTTAAAATCGAAAAAAAAAGGTTTTTTTTAATATTACTGATATGTTTTTTTATCAGAAGCTACATTAAAATATTTTTTTTAATTTTGATCACTTATTGTTTAAAAATTTGTTATAAACAAATGCATTGTTTATAACATAATTGAATTTTTTTTTACCTCAATTTTTGATGAAAATTATGATTTTTATAAAAAAAGCGTTTCTTAAAAAAATTTTTACAATGCAAAAAACGCATTTGTTAGTCAACCATTTTTTTACCACTAATTATTCATATTAAGGAACCATTTTTTCAATCATTGATTATCTTGTTTTTCAATATTTGGAGAAACAAAATTCTTTTTTAAAATTTGTCATTGTTTGATAAATAAAGGATTCATTATAAACAAATGAACTTTTCCATTTTATTTTTTTATAGTTTTAATTATTGAATGAAATACAACCACGTCTTTTTCTTTCAATTCAGTTCCATTTTTTAACAAATTTTATAATTTTTGCGCTCCATAACTCAATTATCATCATCAATTTTTTTATCATTCAAATTATGATATTGATTAAACTAATGGAGATACAATAAAAAATCCCAAGACTTATTTTTTCTCCAATAATTAGAAAATGTATTGATCCTTGAGATTTTTTATTGTCCATCAGTTTGATGAATATAATAATTTGAATGATGAAAAAATAGATGACAATAATTGAGTTACGGAGCGGAAAATTTTAAAATTCGGTAAAAAATGGAAAAAAATAAAATGAGAAAATTCGTTTGTTTATAACAAATTGTTCATTCAATAAAAAATGAAAAATTTTGAAAATTGAAATTTTTTTAATAAATATTGAAAAACAAGATGAATAATGATTTTGAAAAAATGGTTTCTTGATATTAATAATAAGTAGTAAAAAAATTGTTGAATAACAAATGCGTTTTTTGCATTGAGAAGTTTTTTATAAAAACGCATTTTTTAAAAACAAAATCATAATTTTCATCAAAGATTAAGGTTCCAAAAAATTCAATTATATTTAACCGTTATAATCATAGTTCTACGAAGGAAAAAAATTCCACACTTATAGTTTATTGATGATCGAATGAAAAAAAATTGTTAATTAACAATAGCGTAATAAATCCAATAATTGCAATAAAAATTTTTTACCGACAGATTATTGTTCATTTATCTTTTGAGAATATGACTGAATTTTTCCATTCCTAAATTTATATATTTTATATGCTAAAAAATTTTTTTTTGTAAAAATGGGCCAAACAGGCACGGCGTACGCGCGGTTGAACACCCGATTTCGAGCTCATTTTCAGGGCTTTGAGAAAATTATCAATTTTGTTCCTACAGTTACGGAAGTTAGGACTTTTTTATAGAAAATTTCTTTCTCCTCTCGAATCTTTTTTTCGATTTTGAAAACTTCAAATAGTTTTTGAGATATTTTCAAAAAACTAAACCCATTCTTGATATTTCAATTGCTTATAACTTTTGCAATTTTCAGTTCCGAAAGTCGTCTGTTTTCAAAAACTTTCTAGACGCTATTACGAATTGAATGACACCTTAACCATAATTTTTGCACTCATTGACTAGAGTATTTTTCTCTAAATGGTTTACAGGATTCTGCTCTCACCATTTAGTTCTCAAAATAATATCCAGCTCATCTATAACTCATTAACATTCAAGTTTCTATTATGTATGCCATTATCCCACAGTTCATTTGCCAAAAATAGCGTTGGATGAATTTAGGGTCATTATTAATTGTAAATTTGAAACTCATTACTTTGCTTTCGAACCTTTTCTCAGACTGATCAGTTATGTGCAGCCTTTCTCCAATTCAAAGAACTGAGTGTTGCATTTACTAAGAAATATATTGGGATGCGAATAGTTGCCAAAATCATCAGAAAGCTCATGTGTGGATCAGTTACGAATATTACATTTATCGTTAGTTACATTTTCAATGTTTGTATTAATATTTTCTGGACCTATACGATTCAGTCGGAATATTATTCTGAATAATTCCTCCTCTCTTTACGAATTGAACAACAGTGAAATAGATATGGGAATTTAGGTACCATTGGAGCAGCCCATATTGTTTATTTCACATACTGGAAAACCTGGTGTACCAGGTTGGCCCCGTTCACCCCTTGGACCTGGAGAACCTGATCGTCCTGGTTGTCCTGGAAGACCTATTTCACCGGGCAATCCTGGTAAACCCTAAGAAAAATAAAGTTCGTTATAAATATGAAATTTTTTGGGGCAGATTTTTTTGTTTCGGCATTGGTGTTTATCAGTGGCTCAATGTATCAATGAGTACGATTGACAAACCTGTAAAAAACAAAACCAAAAACTGAAACATCGATTTCTGATCAATAATATCATTCAATGAATATGACAATATCATTTGTTGATTACGTGCATATTTATATATATTTTTTTGAGGAAAAAACACAAGCACTACAGGATAAACCTTAAGGCACTGGGTTTTCGTGGTATTGAATGGAACCTGGTTACTTTCACCCAAATTCTAAATTACTTCTAGATCCTCACTAAGATATGCAATCTCCTGCTGCCGGTAAAGATGTGCATCCGCAACCGATTTCCTGATATCCAAATGGAATGACGAGACAAGTGTGCTGTCGTCAGCAAATCAATATATTGGATTCTTCGTTTTCTCCAATAAGTCGTTGATGTACAATAAAAAGAGGGTTGGAGACAATATGGATCCCTGGTAATTACCAGCGTTGATGGTGGAAGTATTTGAGAGATATCCATCGACGGCCACTTGTAGGGAACGTTTCTTCAGGAAACTTGAGAGCCATACACAAAAATGATCCGACAAGCCATAGCATCGAAGTTTGGCTAGTAAACCCTCATACCACACACGGTCAAAGGCCTTAGAAATATCAAGCGCAACAGCTCTTGACTCTTCATGATTCTCGATTGCGTTATTGAAAATATGGCTGACATACGATGGAAGGTCGCCTTTGTTTCCGAAAGCCATATTGATGGTCGCTCAAAATGTTGAAGCCTTCGAAATATTTAAGGATATGGTGGTTTACGGCTTTCTCCATGATTTTTGATATCACTGATAGCAAAGCGACTGGTCTATAGTTATTTGGAAGGTTCTTCTTGCCCTTTTTGGGAATAGGCTGAACGCGAGCAATCTTCCAACAAGAAGGAAAATCAAAAACATAACTTATTGGTCTGGTTCAAGGTCAAGCTGGAATTCGAATATCGTTATTTTGATGAATATCTTACTGCAAATGTCTTTCTTAAATTTACTTTTTGTACGGGTTCAAACTTGAATTCATACTAGGCCTACGTACTTACGATTGGCGATTTCTTCATTTTTTCATATTGTTACACTCGTTTCGAATATACGTTTACAGTTTCAGCTGCTTAGCGTGTTTAGTTTGGTGAGAAGCGTAACTGTTTTGCGTGTTCAGCGATTTTCTGCTATAGAAAAAAATTTATCAAAGAATTTGCATCAAATGCTGTGTAAAAAATGAGAATAAGTGCTGCAAGGCATTCTTCCTATCTCCCCAATATTTGTTTTAGTGACAAATGTACATTTTTTTCAAATGACAATGTTTACAGACAAAATTTTCGTTATTGGAGTGACACCAACCCTAACGTTTTTCGGGAAACACATACGCAATATCCGGACAAAATTAACGTTTGGGCAGGAATATTGAGAAACCATATTGTAGGACCTCTATTTATTTATCGAAATTTAACAGGGTAACTGTATTTGAATATACTGTAAACTACTGTTGACACTCTCATCACTGAAATCTTCGAAGAGAATCCTAATGAATTCGATATGGATATTGTATTTCAACAAG
>WOGR01006499.1:0-13041 GCA_015342045.1 Leptinotarsa lineolata | reverse complement strand
AGTCCCAATCAAAAATAATAAACCCAAAAATGCCATAATTTCGGCTCTGTCTGTACTTCTACAATCGCTTTCCCTGCTGTAAAGAACCTAATGTACCTAAATTTCATTATTGCCATCACAGTCCTCATTTTCTTCTATTTCCTCTGCTTCAGATCCAGAATATTCACCTTGAATTTGTAAGTTATCATCGGTTTCCTCCAGAAGTCTATAAATCTCTTTACTGCTCATTTGAGCAATATTCAATGTTTTGCTGGACCTATAAAAGATGTCTACTTCAGCTTCCAATTACTACACAAAGCTACAGTCACAATCATAATCAAAAACGTGGATTTATACACAAAAATAGATTAAATACCTAATGATAAAATTACTTACATCTTTAGGCGCACGGCGTAAGCAGTACGCCACTTTCGACACAGTTCAACGAAATCTCAAAAATTATACACACCAACACATGTAGCTCACTCAGCATGAAATAGTTTACTAAAGTAATGACAGGCAAACGGTAAGGTGAAAGGTTATTTTCATATGTCATGATATTGCCAAATTACAAGTAATTTTAAGCCACTGACGTAGTGTGTACGCCAGAGCGCCTAGCCAAGGGTTACAAAAAATTCGTATCCGTTTTGTGCTTTGACACATGATATTTCAGTTGCATCATCATTTCAAAAATGATTTCTGTATCATCCATGCGCTTAGCGCTTTTCCCTTGATCTGTTTTAATTCCAGAGCTTTTCGCAGATCTATTTCCATAACATGCATCCATAAATTTGTTTTTGAGTTTTCTCCAATTTTTTTCCTCGCTCGACTTGTTCATATGCTGAACTATTCATCACGCTTACCGGACCCTTTTAATACCTCTTTTCGGCTCGCTGCATTTGTTTCTCCAACAGCTTTTTGCGGACGAACTCACCCCCGAGTCATCTCCCATGAGGTCTTCCACAGCATCAACAATAAAGGGTTTTTGTCGCTTGACCCTAATTAAACTCCCGAAACTGGTAGTTTTTACCACCGCGAAATAGAACAGCTCCTCTGTTATTGTCCCCTCGCAACTGTGTGGTTGGATGAAAAAGTTTTACTATAGATATATACACTGCTCTCAGAGGATATAACTTGAAACTGACGAATCGAAGTTGAAAATTTTTTTGGAGAATAAGGATTCGTTCCCTGTATGCTATTCGTTATAATTAGTCTGCAATTTTATTATAGTTTTCTAAGAAGTTTCCAAACCCACAGCTGTCATTGATGCCAGCTCAAAGCCAATGCCTTTACCTTTTAGTAACATTCTCATCAGAGTCGCTGAATGAGGTAGCTGAAAACCAAAATAAGAAATGGTTGCTTTTCCAAGGGTATTCATAAAAAAAATTGAATCCCGTATTAGTTTCATGCTGAATGGATACATTCTTTCAAGCAATATGACCCTCGATATCGTCAATCTCAGTTACCGATTTGAAGATAGCTCACGTAGCATCGATCAGTTTTTTCATGAAGAGCAGAATGCATAAACAAATGAACATGTTGACCATGTTGAGAAAACCTTTTTTTGCTGAGAACATTTTTTTTGATCATACCCTTGAAGTGTTGTCTGCATAACCATTGTGTATATCCATTGCTGCATCATCATTTTTTCTGAAAACTAATCTGTTCCAGTAATGACAAAGTCATTTTCTGCAAACAATTTCCAGATATACCATAGTTGTGTCAACATTCAGTATAGTATAGTCTGGACCTGATTAAGTGCCCGTCATCGAACTTAGAAAATTCGCAAATGAACTCGCATCAGTATTTTGCAGACTTTCCAACCTGTTTTACAAGAGAGTTTTTTTTCTTCTTGTTGGAAGATTGCTCGAGTTCAGCTTATTCCCAAAAAATGCAAGAAAAATCTTCCAAATAACTATGGAGCAGTCGCTGTGCTATCAGTTATATCAAAAATCATGGAGAAAGTCGTAAACCACCATATCCTTAAATATTTGGAAGGTATGGTATCAAGTTTTTACTTCGAATAACTTAAAAACTTCTATTAAAACCTTAGTTCTTTTTAAATAATCTTTTTGACAACTACATTACTTATATTATTATTATGACAACCATATTATCACACAAAATGAACAATTTTTTTTGTGCTTCTCTGTATCCTTTGTGCTTCACATGTTCTTTCTCCAATTCCCTCTCTGTCGTATTCTTCAACAAAAGCTGGTTTTAAACGGTCAATACTAAAATTTTTATGTTTTCCATTGACTAATACAGTGGAATATTTTTCGTTTCTCTCAGTCACCTTGAATGTTCCGTTAAAAGGTGTTTGAAGGGCTTTTTTAACAGTGTCAACTCTGATGAATACATGAGAACAAGTTGTTAACTCGTTTTGTATGAATACTTTTCGTTTATCATGATTAGTTCCAGGCGTTGCTCTCATTCTCATCATGTTTTCTCTAAGATTGTGAAGAAACTGTTGATAAGAAGGGGAAGGAAAAATCATTTCTATTATAAGTTCTCCAGGGATCCTGAGGGTTGTTCCAGACACCAATTCAGCACTTGAACACTGCAATTGTTCCTTTACTGAAACCCTGATTCCCAGTAAAATGGTAGAAATAAGGTCAGTCCACTTTTCTGATTCATGGCAGTTCAGTGCTGCCTTCATTATGCGATGAAATATCTCAATATTCCATTAGCCGATGGGTGATAAGCTGTCGTTCTTATATGCTGCATACCCAGCAATTTTGAGAACTCTTCGAATAGTAAAGCTTCAAATTGTCTACCTTGGTCTGTAGTTATTCTTAACATAACTCCAAATCGAGAAATCCATCCTTCATAAAATTTCTTGGCCACAGTTTCTGCAGTTATATTGGTTAAAGGAAAAACTCCAGGTCATCTTGAATATCTATGTATGCAAGTAAACAGTACGTGTATCCATTTGATGGAGGAAGTGGTCCAACCAAGTCGATATCAACATGCTCGAAACAACTCTTGGGTACCTCATAAGCACCTACTGGACTTATCACATGTTTACTAATTTTAGATTTTTGGCATTGAATATAGCACTGACTCCATTTTTTAATGTCTTTTTTCATATTCGACCAAAGATATCTCTCGCTTATCAATTTAGTGGTAACTCTTAGTCCGGGATGAAAAAAATTATGCATTATATTGAATTTTTTTTTTAAATTCAAAGTTTTCATACATTTCTAGCTTTGAATTATTAGCATCTAGTTTTTATATTAGCGTTGAACATAAGATTTCTAAACCATTCACTTTATCTATTATTTCATCAGTGGTAATGCAGTTATTAGCTTTTTCAAGTTCACATATTGAGTTTGCATCACCGTCGAGTTTTAAGTTAGTTTTCTGTTCAATTTCTTCAAGAAGATCAGTGAAATCAAAATTGTGAGCATTTACATTTTCTGGGAGAGCTCGGTGGATGTGGGCTTCCAGTTTTAGTTTCAGGTCAGCTAACGCTCCTGTTTCTTTATTGAAGTGCCGTAAAATTTCGATCAGCTGCGGTTTATTCAAATTCTGCAAGAACATCTTAACCATTTTTTAAAAAGACGGGGTCACCAATTATGGTATCAGGTTCTTACTTTGAATAACAAAAACTTTTATTAAAATGTTAGTTCTTTTTGAATAATCTATTTGACAACAACAGTACTTATATTATTATTATTATGACAACCTTATGCTATCTTGTTTTATCTAAATAAATATAGGTATAAGAACATATATACAGGAGATGCCAGAATGATCACCACAGAAGGCTTCAACATCTTGAGCGATCATTAATATGGCTCTCGGAAACAAAGATCAACAGGCGACCTTCTATGTTACCCATATTTGGAATAACGCAATCGAAAAACATGGAGAGTCAAGAGCTGTTGCGCTTGATATCTCTTAAGCCTTTGACCGTGTGCAGCATGAGGGTTTGCTGGCCAAACTTCGATGCTATGGCTTGTTGAATCATTTTTGTGTATGACTCTCCGGTTTCCTGAAAGAGAGTTCCCTGCAAGTGGCTGTCGATGGATATCTCTCGAATACTTTTGCCATCAACGCTGGTGTTCTCCAGGGAATCATATTGTATCCAACCCTCTTTTTATTGTATATCTACGAATTATTGGAAAAAACAAGAATCCAATATATTGCTTTGCTGAAGACAGCACACTCCTTTCGTCATTCAATTTGGATTCCAGGACATCGACTGCGGATGCACATCTATACCGGCAGCAGGAAGTTGCATATCTTAATGAGGATCTGGAGGTGATTTCGAATTGAGGTGGAAGTAACCAGGTTCAATACAATGCCACAAAAACCCAAGCATCGGTTTTTCACATTCCGATTCGATAAGTTTGTTGGGGGTTAAAATGGACACCAATATGTCTTGGCACAATCACGTCGCTGGACTTTCAAAGGCTGCTTCTCAGAAGCTTGGAACACTGTTTCGAACCAGAAAACTGTATACACCTCAGCAACTTTTGATGCTCTACAAAGCCCAGATCAGACCATCTTTGGTGTATTGATTGTTTTCATGCATGGGGCTCCGCCCCTAAGCATACCCTGGAGCTACTGGGTCGGTAAAAGAAAACAGTATATATTTACTTTTCACTTTGTATTTTATTCTAAAGAATAGCACACTCATCAGTACTATTTTTTTCTAAAAGACGGCATCGGCACTAATGATAATTTGGAAGTAAACACTTCAGTCAAAAAATGATGGTATTGAATGAGAAAACACTGCTTTCAGTTGTCGGCTGTTCTTTGTCGGGGCATAAACCACTTATGTATTGCCCCTAAGGCAAATATTGATTTGAGGCGGCATATCTTTGGGCATCCCAATTATTTAAATCATTCTTTACATTGGAATGCGCAGTAATATTTCGATTATTTGCATTTATGATCCGTTGTATAACGTAGACAGTTTGTTTGCCATGTACATACATTGAATTCATTTTCTTGGCAAATTATCATTTCTCTTGCAAATTCAAGTTATATCAGTTCAATTGAATATAAAAAAAATTGTATGCACAAGGTGGTATCGAATATTTTCGTGAGAATATTTTTGCTTGATTGACTGAATTTTAAACAGGACCTGAAATTCAGGATCAGGATCTCGGATACCTACTATCTTTACCGATCGAGGTGTTTCTGCACTACACTATAGGTGAAAAACCTGATTAGTTGTCTCAAAATTCTCCCTTTACCGTCTTTTCCAATTGTTGTATGCGCAGTTGTAGCGTTGGACAAATAAATGAATTATACTCTGTCCGTCAAAGCAAGAGAGTGCTCCAAAACAGCTTTCTAGTCCTTGCATCTCAACAAAGACCTGTTCTCGTTATCCCGGTTCATCGAAAACATATTATTATATATATATAAAAATTATTATTGCAGTTTCTGATAAGCTGGCAATTTAAATGCTGCCACTTATTTTAATTCTTGCACGGGGCGGCCATGAGAATGTTGAAGAAAAACGTGCTGAAAAGATGCCCAATGAATCATAGTAATCTTAACAACCGGAAATACCATTAAAGCTTCTGAAGTGGTCCGGTATTCTTTTCTCAATGTTAAAATTGGGATCTGTGACGTCCATTCGGTGGTCGGAGTAAAATATAGTGAAAAGGATGATTGTTCGAAGAAAAAAATAACGAATATTTTGAAAATATCGTTGTTATTTAGCAAAACTAATGGCAATACTAGAAATGGCTTCAGTAATGAACCTTGAGGAATACAGTAGTTGATAGTTATTGACTGCCACAGTAGTGATAGTCAATAACTTTTTGTAATTCGTTCAGTGCTTATTACAAAACTTTAGAAAAAATAGAACAGCTTGTCAAATCTGAGAAGAGACTTAAGAATTGTTTCTCTGTCTATCTCTCTCACTCTCACCATCTTCTAACGAACGCGCAATTAGTGGACGAGAACAAATCAAAATTTGGAAAGCTCTTCCTACACTTGACAAGCTGTACCATTCTCAGTATGTCTTGTAGATTGTTTTTGAAAAAGTCAAGAAACTGTCCTCTTACCTGACTAATGAAAAACTAAACACTTGATCTTTTCAAGTGAAAATCATTCAATGTTCGTTTTTGAGTAGGAGAGAACTCAATTGAAATAGTAACAAACAATCGTTTACTCTAATTTATTACTCGAATTCAAATAAAAACACATTGTTAACCTAAAATGGTAGTTGAGACCCAATTTCGCAGACATCATTAATGATGATACATTTCTTGACAACTAAAATGTTGAATATTCGACACTGAGAGGTGTTTCATGAATAAAATTCATCTGTTGTCGATTCACTATATTACGAATTTTCATTGGTAAAATAGAGAGGTACGGGAGTGAACTTCATTGTATACCGTATTCAAGTAAATAACAAATTTTGCCATACAAATTAAGAAAGATCACTTGAAGAAAATATCAATTTTCATAATATCTGTTGAAAAAATCAGTTATTTCCATCGAGAGTGTTCATATTCTAGCTAATTACCAACTAAAATAAAACAAATACAAAACATTGTTATCCAAACAATTTATTTTCTTTCTAACTTCACAATTCCAAAAACGAACAAATGTAATCTAACTTACGTCAAAAATGATCCTTACAGAAATGCATTTCAGATTTTTACAACAAGTGACTTCATAAAGATCACGTGACAAGTATTGACGTTTTGGAGTGAAATACAAAACGTAAATCAAAATACTCGTAAATGTTAAAAGTGTTGTATAAGGAAATAATTTGAAATATTTTGGGATATATCCGATACGTAGCTAAAGATGGCTATGAACAGTTCCCAAAAAAAAAATAGTCAACATCCCTCAGTACTTTGACTTTTTGATAACTAGAGCATTTTCCATTCTTTTCTATAACCCCCAGCAGATATTTCTGAAACAGGGACTATCATAGCCTCACTAACAGTCCCACAGAACTCATCCGCTTCGTCTTCATATTTATTTGATTCCCAGATTGCATACAGCTTTGCAACACAAGAGGTTTCGTCACAACCTTTATATCTCTGATCAGTGGAGATCGGATCATAGAAATCGTGAGCGCGCTTATCAAAGTTGCTGAATCACAAAGTTCAGTCAGAGCATGTGGACACAGAAAACTGATGATGTTCTTTGTTAGAGGTATTTCTTTGTAGAGTAAAGTTCGCGTCTAGAATACACTCCGAAAATTATTGGTGGAAGTAGCGAAATGAAATACTTAAATGTTATATTATTATTGAGGCAATTAATGATTATTTTGAAGCTATATGAGTCGACGGTCCAGATTGGTTGAGAGGCCTGAGCAGGAATAGCAGGCCAAAATCGTACTGGATACCAGTTGTCAACAAGTCCTCAACATTTATTATGAAATGAAAAAGTAATTACCACAAGAATAACTGAAAATATTTTCAATTAGCACCACTCTGCTAACTATAACTAATTCATCAACAATGACCAGTCAAAAATGAGGAAGTGAACACTTAAATAAATGTAGGAATTCTAGAAGCACTTGGGTTTGCTAATTATCTTCTATTAGTCTCTAATGGACACTCATTAGTACAATCTCAACTGTATCATTTGGAATCCACCTCCTCTTCAAAATAAGTGCTAGTCTCATTGTCAGCGGTTCATCACCGTTATTTTTACTACTTCAATTTCGCTTGTCTGAAATGTTTTTTGTACTTAGAGATAATATGTCATAGTATTATCTGGAAGGGTACTCAATATATTCATAGAAAGTGCAGTACCATAAATTTTCATTGTTGATTTACTGGGTTGATTTATTGCATTTTGAGTGCGATTAGAGTCGGTCACATTTTTCCAGTCAGCAATTGGTTTTTCATGACTATACTAATTCATTCAAGAAACACTTTTTTGTGAGATTTTTACCAAATACTGGATATTCATCAATAATCGGAAGATTCCATCAAATATCCATACTAATTGCATATCTTATTAGAAAATGTCTCGTGAAATGTAATATAAATAATTTTAAAAAAGGTTACAACCAAATACTGTATATACCTATCCATTCTGCAACCGTGTTAGGAATCACACGATAAAAGGTAAGACCTCTTTAGTCCTTAGCTCACACAGGTTTCTCAACTTCTAAGAGTTGTCGTTCGTATGGGAGCGACAGCTGATTAACGGAAAAACAGATTTTAAAATAGATTTTTTCAAAACGGATCAGAAAAAAACTCTCTTCATGTTACACTTTTTCAACACTTCATGGCGTTCATGTCATTCTCAAACAATTCGTTTCCCAAATACACATATTCATATATGTTAATACTTCGATATATTGATCATTGATTACAAAAATTTTGTTGTTTGAACCGTATTTTTAAGGTTTTTTTGCTGAAAATTTATATTTTTAATGCGCACCTTCTAGGTATTCATTAGGAAAATCGAGACGAAGATTTCAAACATCATTTGTGAATTAATTATGTGTTGTGTAACCAGTACATATTTTATCAGGGTATAATATTTCCAGTGTAATTTATTCAGAGATATAATAAATTTATACTGATGTATTTCATTTTCTATCTTGACGGGATTTCAATAAATTCTTTATGAGCCAATTGAAAATATAAAATATAAGATTCCATATTTGTTTTGTTTGGTCAGAAAAGGTTAAATACAAGTATCGGAATAATATGTAACTTTTTAGGAAAAAACAATCCTTTCCTTAAAAAAACATATCTTTTCAGTGAAAATGAAAATTTCTGCCAAAGTATCGATATCTTTTAAAAATTACAATGATTTGATAAGATTATCGTTCATTTCTGAAAGAGCATATGATAGTATTGTCTGTAAAATGCTTCTATTGGTATCTCTCGTGATTTTCCAGTTTTATCCATATTAGAATGAGGACGCAACTTCTGAAATAAAAAATATATGAAAACGTGATCGAAATCTATGATATATTCTATATTCTCATATTAGATTTCATCTGTTGTTTTTCTTGCCAATGTGACAATTTTCCATGATGTGTATTCAAAATGATTTATTTTTCTTGATTTGTAATATTATTTTCATTCCTAGTTTTGTCAAAACGACAAGGAAAACTAAACCGACAAAAAAACAAGTTTTTTTTCTGGAGAACAACTTGAATTGGAGAAAACTTGCACACTACTGCAATTGAGAATATCAGTACATATTAGGTACCCTGTACATACAAAGTTTAAAATCTTGTGAGGCTGTGAAACCATAGTATTATAATTTATGTGACAACTTGTATATTTGACGATCAAATAAAGTAATCTTTTTCATTTCAGCAAATCTATTCGAATCAAAGAAATCAAAAGTGTTACAGTCCACTTTTATGTCAATTATGTTCATTACATTCAGATTTATAAAAATAATTGAAGAAAAACAAGTAAGTTCTAAATAATGCTACGCATTATTCAAAAAGGAACCAATTTCGGAATAATGTACTTCAGTTATGAACGAATATTTGTTTTTGGCGTAAAGTGTAGCACTTATCGCAAAATTACGAGCTACTGAGATGTAACAAATATCCTGAATGTATTTAGTGTCATGTTTTTTAGATAATACTTTATTGTGAGGTGTGACTTTTTGTATGCAATCATATCACTCACTTTCTTTCTTCATTACTATCTGACAATTAATATTAGTGTTTCTCCAAAAATGGTCCTTCATGGTTATTTCAGAGATGTAACACCTGGGCCAACAAAATCATCCTGGGGATTTTGCATTATGGGAAATTGAAAAATATAACCTCATAGTTGTTTCACAAGAAAATCAATCCAAAACATGGTGTCGACTTCAAACAGCGAATCCTCACATGGAAGGACAATGGAAAGTTGAGTGTAAATATGGCAGCTTACCCTTTCAAGACAAGTGGCCCTGCATTGTGCGACCCTTAGAGGACTTCCTACATCCTGCTCTCCGCCAATAAAAATGCCCATGCACGATGTGAGCATGGCGAGGCAAACCAAGGACCGCCGAAAAAGAGCCATTTTAATCGAGAACACAAAAAAAGTAAAACTAAAAATATCCTAGACCGTCCTTTGGTCCGCACACATCCACAAAACACAAACAAAAATAGAAAACACAAAACAACAAACGAACAGAGTGTGCCGGGGTGAGAACTAGGTGTATCAAGTGGGCCTTGACTGACTCGCGTGCGTTTATCAGAAACACCGGACGGTCGCACTGTCTACCAAACGCTCGGAACTGAACTAAGTAATTTCGAGCATCAGTGGAGACTCCTCTGTTACGACAGATTCGTGGAGAGGGATCGGATGCCGTTCGGGCAAGAACGGCATTCTTCACTCTGGGGGGTTGCGAAGGGGTTACACACTCGGGTTGCACATTACAATACCCTCCCTCGGTGCCAGTGGTGGTATTTGCAGATTAGCCGGGAGAGTAAAGACTCTTAAGAACTTAGAGGCGTGGTGAACAAATGACGAAACAATTCATAACCTGACGGTAGTCCTCCTTTCCTTGTTATAGTGAGCAAAAAGTGACCTTATATTTTTTGGTGCAGGGTGATGGAAGGACTGAATTGCCTCGCTTTGAAACCGGCACTACTCATATTTGAAATTTTGACAAATTTTTGTGAATATCGGAGGCTATAACTTTGAACACCGTGCAATGGAAATCAGTATACCTCAGAGGTCTATTATAGGCCCACTGATAATCTTGAGCTATGTGAATATATAATAATGATAATAAAAATGAAATTAATGATGATAGTGGTAATATGTCCATTCGTCCTTGAGGGTGATGGAAGATTTTACGCATGCAATTGGTATAAAATTTGAGACAGGCAAGTGTGCAAAGTAGCTAAGGAAAGTTTTCGCAAAAAGATAATATAACAAAAAATACTGACTCAATGAAACACTTCGGCAACTTCACCATTTCTCTGTCACTCTTATTTTATGATACGGATGTTAGTGAGTTGAAAGAAGTCATGTCATTCATCAATTACAATTAAAAAAACGCATGAAATTGATGAAATTCCATAAAGAGTTCTTGAAAACCTGCCAGAAGACGCTCTTCCTACCTTCAGCAAAGCTTTTGACTGTGTTGTTCATCAAATACTATAGGCTAAACTCACGTTATGGATTCAGAGGGGTAGTAAACAATTGGATAGAATCTTACCTGACTAATCAAACCCAAATGGTTAAAACTTCATCTGTTTCTGATAGAGCAATAGTAAACTGTGGTGTACCACAAGGGTTCATACTGGGCCCCACCCCTTTTTTGTCATACACCAATGATCTGATGAGAATAGATATCTCAGGTAAATTAACAATTTTTGCAGATGACACCACTATTTTATAGCATGATAAACATGCAATTGTTTTAGAAAGAAAAATATACTACGATTTGAGAAAAATAGAAAGTTGGTGTGACTCTCACCTCCTTGCCTTCGAAGTTTCAGAAACCAATATATTATATTTCAAGTGTGATCTTAGTAACATCGAACTAAATAAGGGTTACATAAAGAGCCCTAACAACACTAAGTTCGTAGGGGTGTTCATTGATAAAAATTTGAAATTTGAACAAAAATCTGGCTTCTGGTTGTTTTGCAGTAAAAGTGGTATTGCAGGAACTGGGATCCTCTGCTACAAAAATAGTATACCATGCATTAATCGAATCCCATCTTCGATACGGCTCCCCAAAATGGGAAGCCGTATCGAAGTATGCAATAATAATGTCATGGCAAAGCATATTGACTACACGAAAAAGAGCAATTAGATACATTTCTGAAGCAAAGGCGCGCGATTCATGCAAACGACTTTTTTTCTTGCATAAGCTTCATACTGTTTGTTGTTGCCATATTCACAGCGGAGATAGTTTGTCTGATTGAAAAATACCTATACAAATTCAATATGGCTGACCACTATCCCACATGCAAGCAGAACAGTATTAACTTACCCAGGCCGATCTCTACTTTATTTATAACGGCTGCAAGATGTTCAATCATCTACCTGATTTCATAAGAGAAATCAACACCTCAAATAATTTTCAAAAGGCCGTTTACCTCTTACTGTGTAGTCGTGCGTATTATACTTTAGAAGAGTTTCATGGGGATACCTTTAATTAATTTTTTTCCCCTCTTTCCCTCATGTCTAAGGACTTTGAACTCAAATCTCCTTTATACAAGTGCCAACTGTCGAGGAAGAAGAAAGTCGCTGCTACGAATATGCTTTCCGTTCCAATCTTACTCTACTCGTTTGGGATAGTATGGAGCTGTATCAACTCGATGTTAAATCGCTCTTTTCACGATTTTACTTTCCCCGACAACAGGAAAGCCGTGGACTTTTGAGATTCAAGAGTCTACATGACTGGATGGTACTGGATGGAGCTTGTTAAGTCGCTAGGAGTTTGAATCCTCTTCTCTGCGTGGTCCGCGACCATGAGAAAACAGGAGTTAGGGCAGCTGCTGGAGCGGCTTATGAACTCGGTTCAGTTCACGACACTGAATAAGGTTATCACAACTCTGTCACCGAGTTGGAACCTGTCTAGCAAAAGGCCCATTGAAAATCCGCAGAGATCAATTCACCCCTGTGTCAACACAAGGATGTCAATGCGTGGGGTCTCCTTCAACAATATTGAAAACTTCTGCCTATCAAAGCGCCTGACCTTCGCTTTCCTCAGGTCGAGTGGACTGAAATCGGAAACTGAGGGGTTCATCATGGCATGCCAAAATGATGTCTTCAATACCATCATCAACTATTTTTCAAATACGGACCTGTCTTTTTTATTACAGATATTGATATTTTCATAGCGTGTCCTTTGAAATAACTACCATCATCAGTGACAACAATTTTAAATTATAGTCCTGTCGTTAATACTTTTGTAAATTGTTTCGACTTATTCAAAATATAATTCAGACAACCCAATAAATTCGACAGGTAGGTATCCTAACACAATGAAAGTTGGTACTTCTTCGTTTTAGAAATTTTTGTATTGCTGTAATCCTTCTTTCAAGGCTTATTTCTCCCCAATCTCCCAAGTAATATATTTCTCCCCAATCTCCCAAGTGATATATTTATAATTCTCAATCCTTGAAGTAACGAAAATATCAGTTTCTGG
>WOGR01006498.1:0-13041 GCA_015342045.1 Leptinotarsa lineolata | reverse complement strand
TCACATATAGTCAGTGGGCATACTGGCTATAAATCAAATCATATAAAAGAACAATTTGTTCAGGCCAGACTGACACCTATCAGAAAAATACTTCAGAGAAGATTTCTACACTGACACTTGTCGGATATAATCCAACCCCCTTCGTGGTATTAGCCAGGGGTGTAGTTGTTTTCTGATAGGTGTCAGTCCATAAACCTACTGTGTAGGTTTGATGAGACTGGCCTGAATGAATTGTTCATTCAGATAATTTGATTTGAAGCCAATCTTCAAGTATGCCCACTGACTATATGTGGAGAGTTTTCTTTCCTTATACGAGGAATTGGGCGAATTCCGAATATGCGGTAGGTTAGTACCTCGTTCACCAGATGGGGCAGTGACAAACATGTTGTTTGTTGTTCGCTTCAGCTTAGTTCGAGGAATGATATACTGCAAGGGATTCGAATTTTTATTATGGAATATCATCGACTCTATGTTGATGATGGCCACTACCTTGCACTGACGAGAGGCCAAATAGCCCGAAACTGGTCTGTAAGTGTGCCTGTTCAATAATTGAAAATTGATTCCGGCAGTTATATCGCCTACAGCATATGAAGGAAATACTTCAGCGAAAATTCCTGCACTGACACTTCGTGGTATTAGCCAGGGGAGTAGTTGTTTTCTGATAGGTGTCAGTCCGATAACCTACAGTGTAGGAGTTTGAGACTGGCCTGAGCAAACTGTTCCTTTATGATACAAACACATTTCTTCAATATCAGTAAAGGCACACCACCTGATTCAAAGCCGGATCATATGTCCAGTTGTTTGATATACTGTATACAGTCCGATTATTTGATTATGGGATAACAGTGCTATATTATGAATCGCAACAGATATGATATGAATTTATAAGTTTGAAACTGCTGTAACGTTAGTTAGAAATGAAAGTGGTAAAAAACATAGAAAGTTTCATTTCTCATTTATGTTATGACAAATTTTCGGAAAAAATAACACCAATACATTTCATTTCATCCAATTATCTGTCATCTGATTAACTCATCTGAGCTACCAAAAAAGAGACATATTTCCAGCACTGCAAAGCACTGCGAATAGGAATGAAACAGAATAGATAAGGCAGAGGCACATTTCAATTGAACAGATCTACATATTGACTTTGAAGACTAGTTATATCATAAGCCTTGGGCTTTCAATACACCAAATTCGAATATTCCTGAATATTACATCCAAGCACGTAACAAGGAATTCACACCTAACCTTAGAACAAATTCAATTTCCATTATAATTTTCTCCTGCAATAACACACCTACAGGAGAATGGAACAATTTATGACTTCAGTGACCTACTTGGAGAGAACGTTCGCCTTCCTAACAAAATGCTGCTCTCTTAATATGTTGTGTTCAAGGAAGGAAGATATTTTTACCATTTCGTGAAAATTTATAACAATTCAGGACTAAGAAAACTTTCGTATGCGAGTAAAAGCAGTGAAGATTTGTGACTCTTTCAAAATAATGCTCTGAATTTGCGAGACTTTGGGGAGGTTGACGAAATGGCCTCATACGAGGGCTGTCCAAAAAGAAAATAGCGATCCTTCGGCAGTGAATTGACGCAATCGTAGTATACCGGGCCCTCGACCCAGAGGTTCGAACCTGTTTGAGATCAGATGATTTTCTTGCACGCATTTGTCTAGTTGAACGTAACTTGATTATACTACGGATAGTTATTGAAGTAGTCTAATGATTTCAACTGTCAATGACAAAAATTTAATACCTAGCAGAAGATAGGTATGTTGATATATGTATGTATATATTCTAGCATCGGGAATAGATAGAGTACTTTCAATTCAGAATTTCGAACGCCAAGTCATAAGATTTGTATATGAAACCATCTGGGAGTTTTTTCCTAGACGCACCGTCATGAAAAATACTTATCAGAATTCAATCACATGGACAGACATTAACATATCAGTTCACGGATCTTGAAATCTATACATTGCAAGTCAAGCGGAATAGAGCCACGGTTACTGAGAACGGGTAAACTTTGAAGAGTATTGGCGAGATCTTTGGGCTTGAAGGAGTTCTCTAGAACAGAGGTTCTGAGACTTATTTTATCCACCGCCCACTTCGAGAATTGATTATTTTTTAGCGCCCCCCAAATTTTTTTACTTTCCAACATCTTAAGAATCACAATCGCAGTCATTATTTTAATAACTAAATTATGTGTGTCATGTGGAAATAAGACTTTCTGATGAGGGTAACGTAAAACACCATTTTGTAATATGAGAAAAACTTTTATTCATGTTATTAAAACAAACATTTCTATTCGAATTTCGAAACTAATCTAATGTGGAGAATGAATTTGATGATTTTTGACAAATTTGTTAGTATCAGGCTCAAATTTATTTTAAAACAGCAGTCTCTTTTTGGTTAGCAACGTTGCCACAACACTAAATCCACGTTCACACAAATACGATTATGGGAATGCAATCAAAAATCGTTGAACGATGGACCACAATACAGAGTACAATTGAGGGATTGGCTTTTGTAGCCAAAATTCTTGGCATCCATTTTTGAATTTTATTTTTATTTCCTCGTTCGTTATCAGTTCTATAATTTTGTATTCATTTCCACGATTTATTGTTTAATGAAATATTTTACAAAACTGATTTTACAAATCTCAAATTTCTAAGAAGTATCTGATTCTCATAACTCCGCACATCAATTAATTTTCTTTGAGAAATTTTCATCACAGCAAATGGATTCCTCAAGGAAATTAAATCTGAAACAAGAATTGCGTTCTATTACAAAACGAACTTCTCCCTCTCTCGTCTCTGAAATTGAATTAGATTCCGACATTTACTCGGAATACTATGAGCTTTGTATTATTCAGCAACAACGATGAGGTGCATTCTCCAGCTAAACTTCAACAAAATTCCAAATGGAACTACAGACATTTATGTACATGAGGCAAATATGCTGGTGGCAGGAATGTGACATCACTAGCACGAGCCTCTAATGGTCCTATCTGGCTCAATCCAATTATAGCTCTTGCCATAATTGAAACATTGGGTACAGTTCACAATGACCCTTTTGTAAATTCGGAATCAATAGTCTGTTGGATTTGCCGTGACTTGTGAAACGAATTATTGAGAAGGCATTCAATGATTATTTAGGGTGACAACACAAAAAAGCGAGCACCAACAACAAAGGAGTATTAACAGATGATAATTTTTAATGATTTTCGCACTCTAACAATCGAGTAACCGTTATTTTCAATAAACAATTATTAAGGTACATCATTTCGAATATTTATCTCTTGTCAAACAAGTTTGCTAATGACATAGCATTCGACATTTCATGCATAATGCACATATCTCTGATGCTGTGCGCCTATCTAACTAAAATTTCATTCATTTATTTATTGGATGAAAAAAAACCATAGAAATAATGACTGTTTGGATACGAATGTGATAAACAAAGCGAAAGCCTTTGAGAGGACACCTGTATACCTACTCTTCTTCTCTATTTTGGCAGACAATATTTGCACTGAGGTGCAAATATTCAACTTTTCATGGCATTTGCCACTTGTCATTACTTGTTCGTGATTTGTTGGCCAAAAACAACATCAGACTTGGCCCACTGCAACTTTTTTCTATCCCCAAGATTGAAGACACCCATGAATCGCTGAGAGAGCTGATGGACATAAGAGAAGGAATAGCAGATAATAACAAATATTTTTTGATGAAAATGGCGTCATTTTTTTTCGAAACATTTCCCTTGATGATCAATATAATTTTGCATTCGTTTGAACCATTTGTCAGAGCATTTCTTCCATTCCATGGTTTTTGCACGTTTCAACTGCATCATCGGATGGAGTGGTTTCCATAATCATCAACTTTGGGTTGATGATGGCTACTACCTTGCACTGACGAGAGGCCAAATAGCCCGAAACCGGTCTACAAGTGTGCCCGTTTCTATAATTGAAAATCCAACGTGGTATTAGCCAGGGGATTAGTTGTTTTCTGATAGGTGTCAGTCCATTAACTTACAGTGAACATTTAGTCGGCAAGTGTATTTTCAGCATTTTTATCAATCCCGCGAGTTTCATCATTCTTACTTGATGATTATGGAAGTTAATGCAGTACCTAAATGAAAAAGGAGACAAATTCGGATTTTTCAGGGCTGATGTTTTTTAAGAAAAAATATTTACCTGTAATAATTTGAGGGTTCTGATCACGAATCTGAAACACATTTCAGCCCATTTTCCCCCCTAGTATGATTTACCGTAGAAATGGGTTCTTTCATCGCGAACGGCGGGTAGTGTATATCACTTAGGCCAACACGATCCAACTGGTAAGTGTATTTTCAGCATTCTCATCAATCCTGCGAGTTTCATCATTCTACCTTGATAATTACGGAAATTACGTGGGTTCTTCCATTGGAGGGGAGACAAATTTGGATTTTTTAAGGCTTATATTTTTCAGTAAAAAGGTGTATCTGTAGTAATTCGAGAGTTCTGATCACGAATCTGGAGGAATTCTCAGCCTATTTTGCTCCTTAGTATGATTTACTGTGAAAATGGGTTCTTCCATCGCGAATGGCGGGCAGTGTATATCACTTAGGCAAACACGATCCAACTGGTGAGTGTATTTTCAGCATTCTCATCAATCCTGCGAGTTTCATCATTCTATCTTGATAATTACGGAAGTTACAGGGGTTCTTCCATCAAAAGTGAGATATCAGAAAATTCACAAACGAAACATTTTTCTGGAACTATTTCAATGATTGCAGAAAAGTCTATTGATCCACTATAAGTTTAGCTGAAAGGATATATTACGGCAATAGAATGGGGAAATCGAAGACTAAAATTAAAGAAACTTGGTCAATTATTAGTGATATAAGAGGTGAAACAAAAAAGAAAAATTGTCACTTAATCCTAATATTATAAATGAGTTCTACTGTTCTTTTGCTAAACAGTTAGGAAACACAATTCATGATCCATATAATCCAAAGATCAACTTAGAAAATATAAAAATTCATGACAGTCTTATTTTATATGACACTGACCTTAACGAATTGTTCAAAACACTTCATGACATTAAAAACAAAAACACGACCGGATATTTCCGTTAAGATTCTTCTGAATTTACCACTCAGTGCTCTAGAAACTTTGGTCGCCCTCATTAATACCTCATTCAGAACTGGCTCATTTCGTTCTTCCATGAAGACTTCCGTTGTCATCCCACTACATGAAGGTGGGGATTTGGATAATCCCTCCAATCTGCGTCCTATTTCCCTAATACCGACTTCGGCAAAAATTATTGAGAAATTAGTCAAAGTACGTTTAGATGAATTCTTGAAACTTCACGGTATTATAAGTAAAAACCAGTTTGGATTTCAGGCGGAAAAAAATACAAACGATGACTTCTTTTTTTTATGAAATTCACTCTGAATTGAATGCTGGTAAAGCAGTCGCCGCAATTTTTTGCGTTTGATTGCGTCAATCATAAAATTTTACTCATAAACCTTCATAAATATGAATGTAGAGTGTAATAAACACTTGGTTCGAATCGTACCTTTCAGAATGGAGTCAAATAGTAAGGACGACGGAACTCTCGGAGAACAAGGCCATTGAATTTGGTGTACCACAGGGTTCTGTGTTAGGCCCTATTCTATTTCTGCTATATATGAATGACATCTCTATGATCTACATATCTGCTAGTTTCATTCTATTTGCGGATGATACTACAATATGTAGAATGAAAAAAACTCAGTGGAGCTGAATAAAATAATATCATCCGACTTGAAGAAGGTGAAGAGCTGTTGCGATGCAAATTTACTGAATGCATCCAAAACGAATATAATATCATTCAAATGTTCGCTAGATAAAATTTCAATAGACGCTGCCATATTACAAAATAAATTAGACACATAATGGAAATTGTTGGGTGATGGTCTGGGAATAATTCTGCCACGTCTGTTCTTTCGAGTCTTCTGTTGGCTCTTCTGCCTAGCGGAGGAAGGTAGACTGACAATATTCTTGATTGCTCGTAGCGTCTCATTTTGATTCTAACCGCTACGGTTTCTCCGAGTGTGACTTCTAGTTTGCGTTCTTCGTTTTGTGCCAGTTCTGCTTTTACTAGAAGCGCTGCGCCCCTCTAGCATGTCTGCTCTACACATTACGTATCCTGGGATACGACATCTCGTACGGAAGTTACGGAGGTGCTTCCATGAAAAATGAGACACACTGTATATTTTGAGAAGAATTAAAATTCACTTTGTTCCTTGAAAATACCTCGTAAACCTGGCCGGAATGGTTTTATTTCCACCAAAAATATTTCGTTGTAGTGTAAAGTAGGTGCAGCTTTTTGTTCTGCTTCCTCATTTGCATTCTGAAGTGCCTTAGTTGCTGCTTTGTTATAAAAACATATCGACCCTCTCACATGTATTGATTATAATGTAAAACTAATCTGATACACCAATACACGTATTCCACCTTGCTCTCCACTCTATATGTATAAAAATAAATGAGATATCTAGTATCATATCTCTCACTTTCTAAGCATGACGTTAAGCCCACTCGACCTCCGAAATAGCATGTTCATGCTTATATCGATTCCTTTGTGGCCATAATCGTAAGTTACCCCGAAACAAATTTCACCGAGGGCTACATTTTTTATATTTCGTTATGATATGAAAAGGGTCGGGAAGAGCGTTTGTGTAAGGTTTCTGAATATATTATTATTCAGCTGAATTCTGTTTTCGCCATGTCGAGATGAATTTGATGGACCGGGGCGGTCTGAGGAAATGTAAAATTTAAAACAGAATCAGCTGAGAAATGTTAATATTACTCGAGATATTCGTTGACATTGCTTCCTTGATTTGTTTGTTTTGAGGTTTCCCTTTGGCAGTAAAAGCAGCAAGGATAATGTGGTAACAATTTGGGGGGATAAAAACTTTGCTTTTTTGACATGAGGAAATATCCGCGAGGCTTTGAAAAAGTTCGACTCTTTTTTCATTATACTCAAAAAGTGACAGATTTGAAGTTATTGGGTGTTGACTGAAATGATGATTTGTCTCTGGTTTCCATAGGAAATGATAATTTTGATAGAGTTGTGTTTTGTCCAGTTTTTTTTTGTGAAGTTTTCAATTAAAAAAATCAGTAAACATGGATAGATGAAAACAAATCACTTACGTTTCTGCACGTTTATTGGAAAAACCGTTCTTTGAATTCGAATCGATCTGTCAAAACGTCAAAAGCGAATGAGGTCTTCTGAAGATAGCTTGAAGATATATTGGAGATATGTTGATGATGTATTCCTTATCTAGGACCATAACACAGACAGTCAGACAGTCGGTCGGTCGGTCCTTCAGTTGACAGGTCGGTCGGTGGTTCGATCTGCAGGTCGGCCGGTCAGTCAATCAGTCTGTTGGTGAGTCAGTCAGTGAGTCATTGAACCGGTCAGTCAGTCAATGAGTTAGTGAGTCAGGCAGTCGGTGAGTTTGTCAATGACTCCGTCGATGAGTTAGTGAGTCAGACGGCGAATGAGTCTGTCGGCTAGGTTGTCAGCAGGAGGGTCTGTCAGTGACTCAGTCGGTGTGTCAGTCTGTCGGTTAGTCGTTCAGTGAGTCAGTCCGTGAGTCAGCTACTGTGAACATTTTTCGACTCTGAGTACAATCTTCGTTTGCCACTGTCAACATTTCGAGTGTTTTTTGGTAACTTATAGTAAATCAATCTGAGAGTCAGTGAGTCAGGCGGTGAGCCAGCGAGACAGTCGGTCAGTGAGTGAGTCAGCCGATCAAGTGATCATTCAGTGAGTCAGTCCATTCATGGGTCAGTCAGTCGGTGAGTCTGTGAGTTGGTCGGTCGATAAGTCAGTTGATGAGTCAGTCCGTCAGTGAAGGAATCGGTCAGGTAGTCAGACCACGAATCAGTCAGTGAGTCAGTCGGTCAGTGAGTCTGTCAGTCAGCGAGTCAGTCAGTCATTCGGTAAGTCAGTCGGTGAGCCAGTTGTTGAGTCAGTCGGTCGGTGAGTCAGTTGTTGAGTCAGTCACTCGGTGCGTTAGACTGTCAAGTCAGTCAGTCAGTCGGTGAGTCAGTTGTTGAGTCGATCAGTCGGTGAGTCAGTCAGTCAATCAGTTGGTGAGTCAATCGGTGTGAGTCAGTCAGCCGCTGAGTCAGTCAGTCAGTTGGTGAGTCAGTCGATGTGAGTCAGTCGATGAGTCTGTCAGTTGGTCAGTCGGTAAGTTAGTCGGTGAGTCAGTACGTCGGTGGGTGAGTAGACAGGTCGTCAGTCTATGAATCAGTCAGTGAGTCTGTCAGTGAGTTAGTCTATCTGTGAGTCAGTCGGTCGGAGAGTCAGTTGTCAATTTAGTCAATCGATGAGTCAGTCGGTGCGTCAGTCAGTTAGCGAGTCAGTCAGTCAGTGAGTCACTTAGTAAGTCAGTCGGTGTGTCAGTTGTTGAGTCAATCATTCGCTGAGTCAGTCGATGAGTTATTCGGTGAGTCAGTTGTTGAGTTAGTCAGTGCGTCAGTCTATCAGTGAGTCACCATGAGTCAGTCAGTGAGTCATTCGCTGATTCTGTCAGTGAGTCAGTCACTGAGTCAGTCAGACCGTCAGTCGCTGAGTCAGTCAGTCAGTCAGTCGGTGAGTCAGTCAGTCAGTCTCAGTCGGTGAGTCAGTCAGTGGGTGAGTCACAGTGAGTTAGTCAGTCGGTGAGTCAGTTATTGAGTCAGTCAATCGGTGAGTCAGTTGTTGAGTCAGTCAGTCGGTGTGTCAATCAGTCAGTCAGTCGGTGGGTCAATTGGTGTGAGTCAGTCGGTGTGAGACAGTCACTGAGTTAGTCCGTTGATGAGTCAGTAAGTCGGTGAGTCTGTGAGTTGGTCGGTCAGTAAGTCAGTCGGTGAGTCAGTCCGTCAGTGAGTGGGTTGGTCAGGTCGTCAGTCGATGAATCCGTCAGTGAGTCAGTCAGCGAGCCAGTCGTCGGTCGTTAAGACAGTCGGTGAGTAAGTCGATGCGTCAGTCGGTGCGATAGTGAGTTAGTCAGTGAATCTGTCATTGAGTCAGTCTATCGGTGAGTCAGTCAGTAAGCGAGTCAGTCAGTGAGTCAGTTGTTGAGTCAGTTGTTGAGTCAGTCAGTCGGTGTGTCAGTTGTTGAGTCAGTCAGTCGGTGAGTTAGTCGGTGCGTCAGTCTGTCGTTGAGTCAGTCAGTAGGTGAGTCAGTCAGTCGATGAGTCAATGGGTCAATGAGTCAGTGAGTGAGTTAGTCGGTCAGTCAGTAGGTTTGAACATTTTTATGACTCAGAGTACAATTTTCTTATGCCACTGTCAACATTTTAATTGTTTTACACAAAATTAGATGTAGATTTTTCGATCCATTTTATTCGATAGCAGGAAATCGCCGAACACGCAGAACCTTTCTTACTTTCATACAACGAACTAAAGATGCTGAGCAACTGAAGCTAATCGCTAATCGAATATACGTATCCCGCGTAATTTGTACATTTACTTTATTTTCTTAACAGCCCATGTATGCGATAAATACAATATAAAAAATATAATCATATATTCATATATCTACTTATGTAAATATATAGAATTCATGCTACCTGGATACCTAATATCAGAGAGAAATACTCATCAATAATATAGAGCGTTCGAGTACTGATCATAAATCAATTCATGAACTCTTTAGTATACTTGAAAGATATCAGTTTTGAAAAAACTTCAAAAGCTTCAGTAGAATATTAAAGTAAGATATAAGATGCAGCGGTAAACTTCTTCAATCAATTTCAGATTAGAGTGGGAACGAATGAGGATGAGTTGGTAAAGTAAGGCAAGAATATATCCAGTTGGCAGTAACGTAAAGATAATTATATCGAACAAAATAGATTCGGAATGAAAATGTTCTTTTTCCAGCTACAGCAGTTGGAATGAATGCGTTTTGATGTCGATTTCAATATTTATCTGTCTCTCGTTCGTACTCAAAACTAATTGAAATATAATATTTACTTTTCACGAACTCCAACAAATGTGTTGAAATAAACAGTTGATGAACGAGTGGTGTTCTGCTGAGTGAATTAATTATGTAATAACTTCTTTGGAAAAATACCCAACAAATCGAATTCTGGCAAACATTTAATTTACCGAGGTGTGCAAATATTGAAGAGCATCAATAATTATCATTCAAGTGACAGAGTTGTCGCAGAGGTGAATCGAAAGTTAAATATACCTCTCCTGAATGGAAATACAGGGATACCAATGCAATAATATGAAATATTACCCAAAGTGAACATTCAGAAATTCTGCCGGTGACCGTCAAAATATACGTGCAGTCTATTAGTATATACGATATAGGTTGCCTTCTATGTCTCGGGATTTGGCAACCCTACTGGTGCAATCTGGCAACTGACAGCTCGATCGTAAAGTTGGACATTTTTGAGGTTATACGTACTCAGAACGTTATGACATACGAGCGCTATTTGTGTTGTTTACAGTTACTTAAAGATTCATCTCGGCCCAAAAATGGAATTTAATCGTGAACATTTTCGTGCGATTATTTTTTACAACTTTCGACGTGGATTCAGTTTCTGGCAATGAAGCTCCATCAAGGATCAGTGTTTATCGATGGTATGGTGAATTCAATCGTGGTCGTAGTTCATTCCAAGACGGATTTCGTGAAGGTCGTCCAAAATCAGTTGTTTTTTCGAAAACCATTGATGCTGTGAGCGAACTGATATTGCAAGATCGTCATGTGACCTATCGTGAGATTGAGACAACCTTAGGCATTAGTGGGACCAGCATACAAAAAAAGGCTCGTGTCGATTGGTCCAAGGAAATGATCAAAAAATACGATTGCGGTGCTTCGAAACACATCTATGAGATTGTGACAGGTGATGACTCGTGGATTTACGCGTATGAGCCCGAAAGTAAACAGCAGTCGACTGTATGGGTGTTTCAAGATGAGCCAAACCCAACAAAAGTTGTTCGCACACGCACTTCCAAGCAAATGGTCGCCTGTTTTTTCGGAAAAACTGGAAATGTCGCAACCGTACCATGCAGAACAGCCAATTCTGAGTGGTACACAACCATTTGTTTGCCAGTTATCTTCCAAGAAATCAGGAAAACCAACCGCCGAAGACGGATCACTCTTCACTACGACAATGCGAGCTCTCATACATCGGCTCAAACAACTGTATTTTTGAGCACCCAAAACATCGATTTGATAAGTCACCCGCCGTATAGTCCTGACTTGATACCGAATGACTTCTTTTTTCCCCTTACGTAAAAAACAAACTGAGAGGTCAACGTTTTTCGACATCTGAAGAAGCTGCATTCAGAATGCATGTTTTGGAGATACCTCAATCAGAGTGGCAAAAGTATTTCGACAATTGGTTCAAACGCATGCAAAAGAGTATGGGGAATATTTTGAAAATTTCAAAAACAATAAAGTGATTTTCGATGAATAATATATGTTTTTGTTCTCTAATCCCGAAATATAAAAGGCAACCCCCGTAAATACCTAGAGCCTACATTTTTTCTTCATCAATAATAATATGTCTACAAAGACTAGGATACCATCGGTTTCTTGGAAAACAAGTTCAGCAATGGTGATCTATTCAAATCCAGTTGGTTATTTAGTAAAATATTTGAATTTTTAAGTTCATTAATTTCCGATGTTTCCAAATCATTTAACTTTAAACCATTATTTTCTTTGTGCAAAATTTCTAAATTTCCGTTAAAGCTATGATTTACTTCCAAAAAGAGGATTTGAATATATTGTACTTGTTTTCTTACTTACTAAGCTAATATGATGTTCCTTGATGCGATTTCTGAATGTTCTGCCGGTTTGACCAATATATACCTTGGGACCAGTTCAACAATTTAATTCATATACTCCTGATTTCTCGAATTTGGATGTTTTGTCTTTATTATTTTTGACTAACACTCCCAACTATTTCCTGTTCTATATGTAATATATCCCAAAATCGAATATATTTTGCCAAGGGTGTATTTTAGGTATAGGAAATTCTTCATGAATTTGATATCTTTTTTTTTCGTAGTATCCAAAAATAATAGAATAGTGTATGGTTTCCATTTGAAAAAATCGTGTTTCATCGATATTATGTTTTAGGTGGAAATTTCGATCACCTTGTAAATCATTTTTGAAAATTCGACGAACCTGTTCATGACTTGATACTTGAGGTGTGATTCTGTGTAATTTCACATTTTCAACTGTTACTGTCTATGAGTTATGATTTTTTCGAAGTGGTGCTGTAACAGTCAAATTTTTCAGAAAAAAAGTAATATCTCGAAAACCAACAAAAATGTGCTGTAAGAAATATATGCTATTTGAAATAGGGAAGTTGCCCTCAACTTGCAGTATAACGGAAAGAGACCGGAAGTTGGAAATATTTCAGTTGAGGAGGCCATTTTGTAAAATCCACTATCACAAAATTTCAAGTTTTCATTTTGGATCGTTCTCCATATATTCCTTACGAACGCTCGTCGTGAAAGACCCTATATATTTCATTAAGAACAGTAGTTGTTGGGATTGATTTTTCTTTCAGTTTGTATCAGAAAGAAACTTCATTGAGTTATCTACAAATCTTTATCGAGACTTTCTATTGATGTATTTGCTCTTTTTTTATTCCTTCGAAACTTCTCAACATTCTACAGTGAGTTTCAAAAAACTTACACCATATCTCTTTTATCATCCATTTGTCAGAAATTTTTATTCTTGATAAAAATTGCTACATTGCGGAAAATTTGGATTTGGGTTGTCAACAACCCAAAAAATAAAAATTTAGATCAGGAGTAAACTACCCTTATTTTCGACATTATTAAAGGAGTTTATTCATAGAAGTTTTTTGAATTAGAAAACAATATTGAGATTTGAAATTATACTCATTTACGTAACAAAACAATTTTTTTAATTTTTCTATGGTTCTAGCCTCATAAAGAGTACTAGTATCTGATATACACCTCAGGAGTCTCCCTCATATTACTATAATAATATTTCAACGCGAAATTCAGTCCAATTTATT
>WOGR01006497.1:0-13043 GCA_015342045.1 Leptinotarsa lineolata | reverse complement strand
TGACGAATGCATTTTTTACTTAATGGAGAGGTTAACCAGCATAACTGTATAATTTGAAGCGATACAAATCCTCATGAACTTCGAGAAGCTCACACTCAACATCCAGAAAAGCTAAACGTTTGTGTAGGAATTTTGGGAGACCACCTAATTGGATCTCTGGCGAACATTATCTTGAAATGCTGGAAAATGCGATTGATTCGTTAATAACTGAACAATTAGAAAACTATCCTCTACTACTTGAACAACAATTTCATTTCCAATGAATCGGAGCTCCTCCGCCGCACCAGTTCGCCAATACCTCAATTTGCAATACCCCGGTCGTTGGATTGGAAGAAGAGGTCCTATGGAGTGGCCTGCCCGATCTCCTGACATTTTCAAAGTTTGAAAGTGTCCTTATAGGACGAAACTACAGTAACTTTTTCATTTCTCATTTTTCATGATGATCTCTCACCACGTAGCAACAGCTACATCCATTAGTTTACTAAATATAATATTCGTTTACATTTGTAGCATTGAATATTCAACAAGTTGTTAGTAAATGTTTTGATTATTTGACAAAAAATAATTTTAAGTACTTGGTGTAGTGGTATACTATGGTCACGTGGGTAATATTAATTGATCTTGTGAAAGACGTGGTTAGTGGTATTGACATAATTGTATTATTGTCATAGTTGGGTCTATAGATATAGTTGAAGGTATGTTGACAAAGTTGAGCGTATTAACATATGTTTTTTTATGTTGTCATAGTTGGATGTATTGTTTCATTCTCATGTAAGTACGAGGTATTTTAGGTCTTCCGATGTTCAAACTTTTTGAATACTTTCATCGACATCATCAAAAATTTACGTTTCAGTAAGCATATTCGAAGTTTTTATATGAAGATGAAGTATAAATGTTCTTAATGAGTTTGTACCATGTTATAAAGTCGAGGTCTAAGGTAGTTTGCACATCGTTGCCTATTGTTTTTCCCAATCTCGGTACTTTGTTTTGTCTTCATCTCGTATCATACGAGTATTTGTTATAGACAGCCTCAGTAGGAATTGTTTGCTAGTTGAGATATTCAAGCAAAAAATCAGCCTCACATCCAGCCTTCTTTGAATAGGTTGTCAGTAGGGTGCGTAACTTTTTTTCCATAAATTATTTTTAGCATCCTTTTTTTGATAACAATTATATCATAGAGATGATAATCACTCACATCTATGCATCCTATGATTCCATATGACAATAGTTATTGAACTAAATCATAGTATACTATTTTAAGGTGCTGAATGACTGAAAAATCTTTCAAATATGTGAATTTATATGAAAGTCTCCTAAAATTTCTCACTGAAATTTGAATTTGGAGATCCCATCTTAGATGCCTATCAATAAGAACACTCAGGTATCAAGATGGAGTAGTAGAAAGCCACAAACTTTCTTTCCCAAAAATAAATCACTTCTAAAAATATACCCCTTTGAATTTAAACACTTAAGTATTTTATCGAGATGTCTTCTGTAATTTTACTATTTTTTCCAAATCTTAATGCAAGGTGAGATAAGTAAAAAGTGGATGGAAGGTATTTAGTTTTTTTCCATTATCCGCTTTCGATGATCACTTTCAAATTAGCCCAAAAGTCTGATGAGTAGAACCAAAAACCAAATGATTTTTGGTTAGAAGCCTTAAAATAATATCATTCCAATCTCTATCGAGTACAAACCTGCTGGTTTCACCAAAAAAGTGAAATTCGGTATGTCTATGAAAACAAATGTTTTATCGACTAAAAGCATAGCATATTGAAGTTAGGTATTTTCAATGAAATATTATATTCAGCTATACATATTCGTATTTTTTTTAAATTAATTTCAAATATTACTTAGGGTTCATAAGTTATGCCAGAAAAAATGTCAATTTTTCCCAATTTCCAAGTACACTCAATTGAAAAGTCTGTTTTGTTATGAGAATATGTTGAAAAGTTCTTTTTGTTATCCAACAATTATTCAACAGAGATCTTTCTCCTTTTTCTGTGAATATAGGGTTGTATATATGAGTATGTAGGTACCTAATTGACCAAAATGAATTGATTTTGTATACAATGTTAGTGAATTTTTTTTGTTATCTTATATAAATATTTGATGTGATTTTATGTAACATTCCATTTTTCCACTTTTCATTTTATGCTCTTTGCGAGACAATGTAAATACTAATAAACCATTTTTGCCAATTTTAACTTGTAACTGATTATTTGAATTTATATTTTTTATTTTCACAGATCTGGGATTCCTCTGAGCAGTCTGCAGCAGAACACCAAATAAATCAAAATCGGAATCCTGACACCGATTCAAAGTCCATATCGTTTATTTTGATTATTTCTATTCATTTTACAATAAATTTTACAAATTGACATTAACAAGTACCTACTCTTGTTCTTTTGTTTAACGATAGACTTGTTTTTCATAGTGATTAGAATATAGTGAGAAGTAAGGTACAGACAGAGATATTTACTTTCTGTGATGTCATACTCAGAATCGGTGGGTTCCCCCGTGTGTATGCTTGAAGGGACGAGTGTAAAGGTGGTAGCAATGCCTGAAGTTTGAACCGATACCGATTCTATGTGTGAAGGAAACATTTTTAAGATTGTCTGTGCCTCGCTTCATCTAAAAATACACAGTGGTGATTTGAAAAAGGTTGGAGATTTATCTCTCTTCTATAGATACTTTCACGGGAAGTGTTCAAGTGACTTGACACATTTGATTCCACCAAGAACGGTACATATCAGAAATACGCCATGGACTGTGGCTGATTATCGTTTTGAGGTTCAACTCAGTACACTTTGAACTTCACTGCTTAAGAATTCTTTCATTTGGAGAACTGCGTTCATGTGGAATGAACTTCTGGAGAATGTTTTCCCGCGAATGGATTTAATCTACAGCGATTCAAATACAATATGAATCACTACTTTTACACAGGATCCGCTCTCAAAGCGCCTTAAGGTTTTTCCTGTAGTGCTAGTATTTTGTCCTTGAAAAAATCCATCAGAATGAATTCCAACTCTTGAGGTATGTATAAATATTAATTCAAAAGAGGATTATATAAAATCATATTTTGACTTTGTTAGTTTTAATTAATCATAGAACCTTCAGGTTTCTTCGAACAGTTTTTTTTGTAAAATAGTTCTGCCAGGTGAAAGCATGAAAGAATACAAGCATAAAATGATTTCTCGGCCGAGGTTTTCAGTGTCACTATTTTTCGGGTTCGAAGGCCGTGGATTTTTTGAAAATTCCAAAAATCTACGACCTTTGAATCCGAAACTAAAACTGAATTGGAATTTGTTAATTTTTCCATTGGAGTGTAGAAAATTTTAGAACTTTTACACTCTAATTTCTTTTCATAGCGACAGTGTAAATTCAATATTGATTATTTATTGACCGGAAGTCATTTTTTGTGGAGGAATTTCAGTTTTTCATCGACCTTCGTGGAAGGTGGAAATACTCATAAAAGGTCGATAAAAAACTTATTATTTATTATTCTTATTCATTCATTTCAAGGTTAGGGATGCGAACCCCTATTGTAACTCCCAGTATAATTTAGTTGGTCTACAGTGACAATGTTGGAAAGGGGTACAGTATTTATGGAAATTTCTATAGATGGCGTCCAAATAAGAGCTTTCAATTTGGTAACCCTCCAAGTAAAAATTAAGAATTGCATTCAAATAATTATATTTGGGCATTGAATAAATTTCCAGAATTTTTGAATCTATTGATTTCCAAGCACTCCAAAAGATTGAGTTTCAAACTTTCTCTTTTGTAACACGTCATAGTCGTGCTCAAACTCATTTCCATGTACCAAAAGATGGTTCACAAATGTGGAATTGGTCTTCAAGATTCTTCCTCTTTTGTCGTATATAAAGTTTTGGTTTTGAATAAATCAGCTTTCGACACAGCTTATTTCTGAAATAGTTTTCAAACTACTTGGTATCAACTCATTTAATGCTACATTGGAAATCATTCCATTTGAAAATACTTACTTTGATTTGATACACTACGCTTCTGATCAGTTTCCTATATTCTATAAATTACAGAATCCTCAGAACGTTCTGAGCGTGGTGCCTGTGCGAAAGTGGTGGTTGGTAGCAATGCGTTGCGACCTCCTTGTTGGTAGACGTATCAACGAGATGGTAGATTCCATTAGAACAGGGCTGCCCAGTCCGAAAAAAGTTTTAGATTCATTTCCGGCCGTGAATGTTTGAAATGTCTTAAAGTATAGCCGTTTTGGGGTATATGCTTGGCGGTAAGACTTTATATTGAGAGCAATATTTCAAGGAAAGTTTAATTTGGGATATATGAAGCATTACAAGATTTTTAGGTGTGAACAACTCTCTTATTCGAAATATCGTTCCTAAGAAACAGCTCACTGCTCCAGTAACGCAGTAACATTTTTGTGCCAGGACATCCAAAAAAAACCCAGCTAGCCGAATTTCAAATCCTGACATTAATAGGTCCAGTTCTGCCACATTCACTTTCTCAGGAAAAACTTGAGTCTGCGAACTCATAGCATTAAAGTCCATTTGGTTACTATCATCTCAAGGCGAAATCTCCCTAGATTCACTTTGAAACATTTAAAAAATTGTTCTAAAATTGTCCGTTCCGTTAACCAGCATGACGAACGTCAACCCTCAGAAGTCGAAACTTGTGCGAGCAATGGATTAACGAGGCCTTATCTTTTACGTGCGATTACCCAGCACATAAACCTGTTGTCGCTGAAAATGTGAATTGACAGCTAAATTTGGGCATCAAAATGGAAAGATAAGACAAGTGTGCTATCGTTAGCAAACAAAATATTTATTCCAGGTCTTATTCAATCAATCTTTGATGTATAATGAAAAAAAAATTAAAACAATATGGATTTGTTAATACCCATATTGGAAAGTTGTTCAAGTGTATCATTCCAAAAAAATTTTGGAGGTTTGGATTTTCTTTATCTAAAAAAGTGTTAACAGATTCAAAACCTAAGAAAAAACGAATGAATGAAATACCTTCACCATAGGTTCTGGTGAATGCCTTGCGGAAAACAACTACTACCACACTGTGTATTATATCTGGAATTATATCCAACACATTTATGCAAGATACCTCACAGAGGTTAGTTTCGCAGATGTGTCTCGTTCATTCAGCAGCAAAACCATGATGAAATTATTCGAGTAGATCACCTACAGACCGGTCGTGTCAAGCTATTACCTATCATCAGTGCAGTAAAGATGGGACCCAAACCTATGGAGTACCCCAAATCACTGTTTTGGAACCTATAATCTTTTCACTTTACATAAATGATTTTTCATCCCTAAACAACAAGGGTGGAGTTATAAGTTTCGCTAACGACACAGGTATCTTATATACTAATGACAGCTGGTCATATCTCAAAGTCTCAGTAGAAAGTGATCTTGGAGAAGTATTCAATTGGTTTAGACATGAACAATTAACAGTTTTCTATGAGAAAACTTTTTTCGTTCTTTTCATCAGCTATAAAAATACGTTATCGTTACCTAACTTAACCTGACCTGCCCTAACCTGACCCAACCAACGTTTAATACTGAAGACTACGAAGATGATGCAGGTAATATCAGAAAAAAATACGAATACAACCTAAAAATTACATCAAATATCTTGGGTTATATATAGACTCGCATCTCCACTGGAATATTCAAACAAATAATATGGTAAAAACTCTTAGAATACTTTTATATCAACTCATATATCTCAGAAACTTACTGAGTGTTACTCACCACAGAATTATTTATATGGAATCGCGGTTGAAATATGCAATTATAGCTTGGGAGACTGCAGCAGAAGTCAATTTGAAAAAAATGTCAATTCTATGTATACTCAAAACAATACACAATAGAAAATAACTTACCCTTCGCTGAGATTAAATCACTTGATATAAGGCAACTTTCTCCAACGTATTGAGCATCAGCATAACTATGAATTCTGTCCCAGGAAAACGATGAATAAGCCTTTCCATGTAATAAACATGGCAACAAAAATTTACAACTTCTTGCCGGGGATCTATAAGATATATGTGAACAGAGTCAATTCGATGAATTTATTTAAGAAGATTATGAAATCATTCATTCACATCACAAATCCAAGCGCAATCCATAGTATTTTTGGAAATTGATACAAGTATTAATAATGAGCTTTGCGTATTTAGATTTTTCAATAGATATATGTTATAAGCGTATTTACATAATAAGATATGCACAAATGCACATTGAACAGTTGTGACTGGCGATGGCGCCTGTGTGGTGGTATTTTCTTTTCTTGTTTTTTTAATATTATATTTTCTAAATCTATTATATAAAAATTAATTGCAGTTCATTAGTCTCGCTAAAATTCGAAAACAGCTGGACCTTTTTGGTTAATTTTGGTTTTGATTATTTCTGGAAGTCCAGGAAATATTTGAAAGGTGAGTAAATAAGAAATAATAATAATAAAAGAACTCAAGAACGGCCGGACCAATTTTTATGATTTTTGTGTTTTTGTATTTGTCTTGGTCGGGGATAGAAAAATAAGTATTGAAATCTGCTCAAATGCGCCATACGGAAGCAAAGGCCAAGAAAACCTAGAAAGAGCGAAGGATTGAAATATATTTTATAAATAAATAATTTAATGTCTAGCGTGGTAATAGCCGGGAAAGTAGTTGTTTTCCGACCAGCATTTACCGAAGCCTACGGTGTAGACTTTCTATTCATTAACCTTTTCTTTGGTTTCAAAACTAGTGAAACTTTTTCAGACAGAGGAATTCCAAAGCTTCAACATTTCTTCAGGTGTTTCCTTCTTAATGAAACTGTTATATTTTGAATGTAATGACCAGCACATGAAAATCATCAGGTTATACCACCTGATCATGAGGTTGCATAGAACTACAAGTGTCATTGTCGTTCTGTTTATAGCGGTTCAATGCGACCTCATGGTAAGGTAGAGTTGTTTTTACTGAAAATTTAACGAATATATTGATGTATAATGAGAAAATTTTACTGTTATCTATACTAATATGAATGTGCAAGATTGTGAGGATGGATGAATGTTGTATGTTTGTTGCTCTTTCACGCCTAAACGACTTAACGGATTTAGATAAAACTTCACATAAATACAGCTTATACATCAGAATAACATATAGGCTACAATTCACGAAGGTTTTTTTTTATAATTTTGCTAATAATTTAACGATAAGTATTAAGTAAGTCGAAAAAATTCTTGTCCCCTGAGATACTATCTTGGCGTGCGTTGCCTATATCGTTTCAGTTACATGAAGATAATGAACCGTAAGACTGTTTATCTCAAATAGTTCGAAATGAAAGTTGGCGATAGCATATATCCACCTCTTATGTGGTAGCCACTATATGCAAAATACTGACCCATAAATACAATTAAATTGGATACTTTTTTACAATATGTCAAATTCTTATCAAAATTGATACAACCGTTGTTTCAAGTATTCAATATAGAAAACTTTGTCTTCTACACTAAGTTATTTGGTCGAATCGTTTGAAAGTTATCACGATAAGATTGACTTGATGTAACGCAGTAAGCCATTACGCGTCGCGTCTACTGTAAGACGATGGGGGACGATGCGCAGGAGTAGAGGGCGGTCTGAGCAATGGAACGCCATCGCCGAAAAATGCGACTCGAACGCGGGCAGACGCATGAGGGTAGTCGTCGTTGACGGTTGTGTTAATTTTGAGGGATTTCTTTATAGGTAACAAAATTCGATTCTCGAATCTATTCATTACTCAGTACAGTTGGCATATTTCTAAAGTTACTGTATTTTTAAAGAAGAAATATAAATGACTAGCTGTTGCCCGTGGCTTCGCCCGCGAACAAATAGTTACAACAGTTTTTCATCAATCCAAAACTTCAGGTTTCCAACTTCCACCCTGGGGGGAAGAAACTCCTGATTCCCTTTCTGGATGCTTATTTACGCCAAACAAACAACCTGCATATTTTAAGATTCTAGGTTCAGTAGCTTCGGCTGTACGTTGATATAAGGGTGTCAGTCAATCAATAGGTACCCACTTATACAATACTTGCTGTTCCTCGCTTTTTCACCTACGTTACCGTGGGAACCTACCCTATGTGTTATTCCAGGTCATGATCTATCTATATTCCAACTTACATTTGGACCCGGTGAGCTGTTCAGGCGTGAATAAAAAGTGAAAAACGTAAATATATTCATTTCATTCATCCATCCTCACAAACTTCACGCATTTAGAATATAAGTAGGAGTAGGATTGGTGGGATTACCAATGTATTTCATTATAATCCTTTCAGGTTTTATGCTGATGCTATTCAATAATGTATAAGTGGGTACCTATTGATTGACTGACACTCTTATATTAACGTACAGACGAAGTTACTGAACCCAGAATCTTGAAATATGCAGGTAGGTTCTTTGTATAGCGTGAATAAAAATAAATATAGTGTCATACGAGTACTTACTCGCTCGGCATTTTACCCAAATATTCACCTCTTCATATCTCAACTGTTCTGCAAAGACTACACTAATACTATATTATTAATACATTCATTTGATGTTTACGAAATTGATTCGAAAGTTGCAGTAACTAAACAATTTTTTTGTGATAAATAATATTTGTAGGATGATACCTATGAATCATCCCCTATCCAAAAATCATAATGGAGAACTATTTCCTTTGGAGCTGTCATGCATCTGTTTTACAATTCTCATCCTAGAAATCGGATCCAACGATTTAAATGATTATATAATGAAAACACCAAGTTGGTATCATCAGGATTATAAATATGCGGGATGATTAAGAAGATTATGAAATTTTTTTCATTCTTTTATCGAAATTAGAAACTGACGATAAATATCCAGAGTTTATATTAATCTGCAATTATTGTTCTACTTCCTAATTGTTAATACTCTACCCCTATTCGACACAATTCTAATTCATTATATTTGAAATACTCTCATATAATTTGATTCGATTTAAATATATATTTCCACGACAAGCAAATGCTTCAGTTATTCATTTTATGTACCAAATGCGCATTATCTAATGAAGACTCTCCCCGTGTGATCAAAACTAAAAAATCATTGTCGAATATTTTCAAATTTTGCCACCATGTATGGCCTCAAGGCGAAATTTACTGCACCCTTTGAAAGTCATCATCCTGTAGACAACAAAGAGCTCTTATTTAAAGAAATGTGTTGATACGTATCTTCACTGGTGGTGGATCTGTCATTTGTTCGGACCCTCGAGCCATGCGGGTGGCGCTCAAAAGACCATCAAAGACCATCGTGTCATTGCCAAAGCTACAGCTGATTACTGGTCTACACAATACCGATCTCATTTAACGTCGTCCCGCATTTATATCAAATTTCTCAGAAATCACAACGTTGCAAGGTGTCTTAGGAATTTGTGAACTATTAACAGTGTCTATGGGAAACGTAGCGAAGGGAAACGCTGGAAAATATCCATTTAGGTTTGAAAAATTTATTCAAATGGAAAACACATGAATATTTCATTAAATTGAATAAAACGAGCAAATTTGTAACAAAAACACATATTCCAGTTGAAAATTTAATACCTTATTTATTTATAGTCAACAAATATTTTCAATTGTAGCAAATGAATTTTTTTCAACGCTAGTTGAGAGCCCTTTGACTTCCATTTCTTTCAAGTCTACGAAAACATTGCAGCTTTTTTCTCTATCTTTTTCTTGACACCCATTCCAACAATTTCGTTCCCTGAACTAGTACGTGCACGACATATAAGTGTCATATTCTTCTGGACATAATTAGAGTTGTCCGTGAATTGTTTGTTCCCTGCCATACACTTCCTAACAGTCACATAATATGTGACGAGTCGTCTCTATTCTTTTTCTGCATTGTTCATAACTGAAATTTTTGTTATGCAGCCTTATTTTGTTCAGGTGTCATCTCGATGGACGGAGTACAGTGAGTAGCCCTATAATTAATCTGAGCCCATCTCTGTTTTGTTGGAGCAGTTCTTTAATTCTCTTCTTCAGCGGTCCCTTTCGAAAGGTTTTCCCTTGTCTGTTCTCGAGCATATTTCCCAGTACTCTTTATGTTTCATATAGGCCTATTCCTATCTGTTTTTATCACAAAGATTTTTGACTCCCACAGCTGCTTCTGGGTTTATAATATATATATGGAGTTGAAGATTCCTGTTAAGCTCACTCGTTGTCTATCACATACAACTTTGTGTTCTGGAAGTTTCCCCATTTTTGTGGCATTCACAAAGTTGTTAACAGATGTAATTGGGAACAATAACGATATTATTTTAGACGTACCTCAACTTAAAATTGAGTTGTGAATGCCAATTGCATTAAAAAGTTCATTTTTTATGACTATAAAAAAACAATCATTTTACCACCTCTCGCTGAGTGAGAAACCAAAATAATCTATAACTCACAACTCCGAACCAATCACAATTAACAAATAAAATCCATAACTCCACAGTTGATTTTCCATCATTCTCAATAGCAACTAAGCCTTGAGAATTTCCCACTTCAAAATATGTTCTCAAACGTCAAACTTAATCATTGAACTAACAGTTTGAAATAAATAGTTTCTAACGAAAAACAAAAATAAAAACATGGACACGGAAACCTACAACGGATTGCCATTCTTAGATGTATTGGTGAAGAGGACCAACACTAAGTGGGAAACATCTGTATACCGAAAACTCACTGACAAGAGACTCACTGACGAATCAATCCACCATCAATCTACCAAAAGAGGAATCAGCAAGACTCTAGTAGATCGATCCTTGGAATCGCAGTCCGCGTTTGGTGGCCTGGTTTTCGTGAGGCTGCTAAGGATGGTGTTTACGGAAATGAAGCAAATACGGATGTTGTACTTGGACCCAATTCTTCTTATCCTTCCCGACAATCCTCTCAAGTAGAGAAGGGCAAGAACTGGTTGTGACAGCTTCTCTTCTTTGTGAGGCTCTTGCCGTCTTCTAGCCAAAATCTGTTCCACCATCACTTTGGAGTAACCATTCCATTGAAGATCATTTTTGATAATGCCTAGTTCCTTTTCGAAACCTTACTTCGTATTACAGAGCCCGAAAAAGTAACTTATTAATTTTTTAATGATGGTGGAATTCATATTGAAACATTTATTATTGATTTTTTCAATTTAAGATATTCAGTAAAATATTGCAATAACTAGCTAAGATTGTTGAGTTCACTAGTATACTGTAGCCACATTGCCACATTGAAACTCTTTCATGTATATTCAAATAATTCACAATCATCACAGGGGCCAAAAAATATTATTATTGGTGCTTCACATCTGCCAGGCGTCCCGTGACGGCTTATAAATTTTTCGTTGTTTTGGGTGGCATACTCTTCCAGTTCATCGTATATTGATTTTCATTATTTCACGTACGGAAGAACTTCAAAATTGAGATCTACACCCGGATAATAAATCTTATATCAATATTTTTTTACTTTGAATATATTACATGTAAGATGATTGATTGTTCATATGTATACAGGGTCTTTCACGACAAGCGTTCGTTAGGAATATATGGAGAACGATTCAAATAAAAACTTGAAATTTTGTAGTAGTGGGTTCTACAAAATGGCCATCTGAACCGAAATATTCTCAACTTTCGGTCTCTTTCCGTTATACCGAAAATTGAGGGCAATTTCCTTATTTCAAATGGAATACCCTGTATTTTATTACATTTTGAATTTAATTTTTTTCTGAGAAATTTGACAATTACAGCACCACTCCAAAAAATTCATAACTCATAGACAGTAACAGTTGAAAATGTGAAATTTCAAAGAATCACACCTTAAGCATCAAGTCATGAACAGGTCCACCGAATTTACGAAAATAATTTACAGGATAGTCGAATTTTCCATCTAAAACTTGACATCGAGATAACTGATGAAACACGATTTTTTCAAATGGAAACCATACACTATTCTATCATTTTTGGAGACTACGAAAAAAAATATATGTTAAAATTTGATGCGATATAATTGACGTGTATTTCGTAGTTTTCTATTTGTGTGCAAAATGTCTCGTTTGGGCTATTCTAATGAAGATTTCCTGAATGTAATAATCATTCATGATGAATGCAATAAGATCATGGACAGAACTTGTCGTGTTTTTGCAGAAAGATTTCCAAATCTACACAGACGCAAAATGATTTTTTGAGAAGACTTCTAAGAAACTGCCGTGATTTCGGATCTTTTTCGTCTGTCATCAACAAAAAAAAACCTCTCGTAAACAATGAGCACATCGAAATTGTAGTTTTGGCGTACTTCACAGCCTATCCAGAAAATTTGTTGAAAGACGCAGAAAAGTCACTTAGAATTTCATGTTCGTCAATAAACCGGATTTTAATCAAACATAAGTGGCTTCCCTTTGAATATCAATAGGTTCAAAATCTGAAACCTCACGACTCACCTGCACGAGTGAAATTCTGCGAATGGTTTCTTATCAAGATACCAGAGGACCCTGAGTTCATGAAGAATATAATATGGACAGATGAAGCCACATTGGCAAAGAATATTATGTAGAACCTCCATAATAGTCATTTTTGGGCAGCAGAAAATCCAAAGCTCGTTCGCCAGCGCAACTTCCAGGATTCTGGAGTTTTAATGTTTTTTGCGCCATAAAGGAAGGCCGAATTTTATGTTCATATCTTTATGAAGAGAACTTAAATTATATGAATTATATGCGAATATGGCATATAATTAGGAATGTGGTTGGTGAATCCGTAAGGCATGTTTCTGAAAAATACCGTTTCAAGTTATAGTATCAGATGGTTGGAGCCCCTGCACATAGTACTGATACCGTTGCTGGGTTGTTGAATGGGATGTTCGAAGACCAGTGGCTTTGCTACAATGGGCCATTTAAATTTCCTCCTTGCTCTTCAGACCTGACGCCACTGAACTTCTCTATCTGAGGAGATATCAAAGAAAATGTTTATGCAGATCCTGTGAGTGATGAAGAAAACATGAAACGAAGGGTTCTGAGAGCTTTCAATAATTTGATT
>WOGR01006496.1:0-13043 GCA_015342045.1 Leptinotarsa lineolata | reverse complement strand
GAAACGTTCTTAGGAAGTTTATTCCACATGAAAGCAGTTCACCAAATAAAAGAGTTTTTAAACAGTGAAGTTCGAGGTTTACTGAGTTGAACCTTAAAACGATGAGCAGCCACAGTCCATCGCGTATTTCTGATATGTATCGCTATAGGTGGAATCAAATGTACCAAGTCATTTGAACTCTTCCCGTGAAAGTATCTATAGAAGAGAGACAAAATCTCCAACTTTTTTTCGATGTTCCAGCAGCTTCAGGGTATGTTCAAGGGGGCGGAGCTCCATACATGAGAACAATACTCCAAATGTCTGATCTGAGCTTTATATAGCATCAAAAGTTGCTGAGGTGTGTACAGTGTTCTGGTTCGGAACAGTGTTTTTGAGAAGCAGCCTTCGCAATTCCAGCGACATGATTGTGCCAAGACATATTGGTGTCCATTTTGACCCCCAACAAACTTATCGAAGTAGAAAGCGAAATAATCTGTCCTAACATTATTATATCCGGTTTGGAGACATTTATCTTCTTAGAGAAAACCGATGCCCAATTCGAAATCACTTCTAGATCCTCATTGAGATATGCAACCTCCTGCTGTCGATGAAGATGTGCATCCGCAGCCGATGTCCTGGAATCCAAATGGAATGACGAGACAAGTGTGCTGTCGTCAGCACACTTGTCTCGTCGTTGATGTACAATAAAAAAGGGTTGGAGACAGTATGGATCCTTGGGGAACACCAGCGTTGATAGTAAAAGGATTCGAGAGATATCCATTGACGGTAAATATTTAACTCAGGAAAACTATCTCCCAAAACAAAATACCTCTCTTGACCGCCCGTCGAGTGAACCCTTTAAAAACCCAAGTTTTTGAAGCTTTCACTATGAAACCGCTGCCTCGTCCCACGAACTCCATCGAACTCTCTCTGCTTTTTTTTTCAAGAGCCAGGAAGAAATCGTGGGTGCATAGTCCCCCACCATTTCTCTCTTAAAGCTTTCTCTGTGAAAACTCATTTTGCTGAGTATACAGATCTCACGACTTCTACATTCGGGGCAGTTTCAGCTACGTGAACAATATATCTGTCAATGCATTTTTTTCGAACGCCGATGAATTTTGTTTATATAAACAGTCTTCAGTCTTGCCATAATGGTACATTATATTGAGATATTGATTTTTTTTCTATCTATTGTCTTTTGGGTATATCCATTCTCGTTTGCTATTTGGTATAGGATTTTCCTTTCCTCGTTCCGGGTTTCATTGCAAAATGGTATTCTTAGTATTCTGTAGATGAATGCGTTATGCGCAGCCATTTTGTATGAAGGTGGGTGTTCAGACTGCAACAAGTTCTATATAGGCCAAACAAAGAAAAAAGTGATCCAACAGTACTACGAGCACAAGAAAGCATACATAAATCCAATAACATATAAATCAAATCTCGCCACACACGCCATACAAAACAATCATAACTTCCTCCCACCAGAAAACATCAAACTCATCAAACAAATAAATAAAGGAAACCGTATGAACATCTGGGAAAATCGTAATTCACGTATCGAGGAGCAAACACAAATCAAAACACAAGACCTAACATTAAACATCTCCACAAAACAATACAAATTCCTAGAAACAATGGACCTAGAGAAACTCCCATACAAAGAATATTACCTGAAATAACACCGAGATAGAAGCGTAATCAAAGTACATGTTCAAGCTAATACCTATTTAAGACGATCTGTCCGCATAAAAGGGCAAATGAGACGAGAAAATGTTCAGTAGAGCCACGATGATGATAGCACAGTCTGCTATCGAAAGAGCTTGCATGTAATTGAAATTTATTAAAGTTCACCTGTATTTACCTCTTTTTACTAGTTGAATAAATAATGGTATCCACTCTCATTTCTTTATCCACTCTAGATTCAAATTATTTATCTGATCGGGCCGTAGATCATAATAATGCTTTTAAGATATAAAATGTTAACAATCTAAATGTAGTCGATCAAATCCTACTTGAGAAAGCTAATGTATAGCGAAACACGTGTTGCGGTTTTGTAAACCTTTGTCACTATTTTTCGGGTTTACAGGCCGTCGATTCTTGGAATTTCTTGTTGTTCATCAAACTATGCTTTGAAATAGACTTTTATTGAAATCTTTTCAATTCAGCTATTCCATGTTATGAAATAATGAACACAAAGAGAAGAGAACACTTAGTTTAGATTTTCCAACAGCTTCATTAGCAAATTGAACTACATATGCTCCGTAAATATGTAGTTTTTTGCATTAGATTTTTCAACAAGTTGTGTAATACTGTTTTTCAGTTTATGAATAATTTGAAAGTTGATATTTTGTAGGGTACAGCTGTTGATGAAATAAAAGACGCTTTTCATTTAAACTTTACAGATGTTGAGGATGTGAAATTTGTGATCAATTTTGATTACCCGTCCAACTCTGAAGATTATGTCCATCGGATTGGTCGTACTGGCCGTTCCCTGAGAACAGGAACTGCATATACATTCTTCACTCCAAGCAATTCGAACAAAGCAGCCGATCTGGTGTCAGTTCTCAAAGAGGCTAAACAAGTTATAAATCCAAAGTTGCAGGATATGGCTGATCGCGGATGGATTCCAAACCCATCAGGAGGAAGAGGTGAGTTGATTTGTTTCACATTCTATGAATGGCTTACACAACACTTTGGATCATTAGTGAAAGAAAATTAGTTGGAACTATATCTCTGAGTAAATTTTGGGATGGTGTGTTGAGTATTTATTTCTAATGCACTTTAGCGAAAGTTGTTATAACGTACCTACATTACTTTTAACAACACACGGCATGGGGCTTTTTTAAAAATTCCACAGCTTCAAACATCACAATGTGAGAATTTCCCGCGATAAAATATGATCAGTTGTTACAAGATACCCAAACAGTATACAGAATATATCATAAAGTCAAGATGATATCAATGAAAAAGTGCTACTTCAGTTACTAACACTTTATAAATAATATTTTTGTAGACTCAGATTTTATATGAATCTTAAAACGGTAACAATAAGGACTGTTTTTATATATTTGATATTCAACGACCAATTTGCTTTCTTATTTCAGTTGTTATTTTTGTTTGTTCGAAATTCGTTTCCAAGTAATTAAATATCTCGTACGTCAATTTTTTCAGGAAGAAACAGATGGCCCCGGCGAGAAAGGGGACGTCGTTCTTTTTCGAGATCGATATCCAGATCTAGGTCCAGATCACCTAGGCGCAGACGAGACAGAAGTAGGTCGAGGGATAGGATACGTAGAAAGAGATCTCGTAGTATCAGCCGAGATAGATCCAGGTCTCCAATCAAAGTGTCGAAGCCAAATATTTCGATATCACCACCTACTCAGGCACCGATGCCACGTGCGATCTCTCCACAACCACGCTCAACTCAACAATTGCCGCCGCCCCTTCAGCGATCGGCGTTACCGCCGCCGCTTCAACGATCGGAGTTACCGCCGCCGCTTCAACGATCGGAATTACCGCCACCCATTCAGCGATCGGAGTTACCTCCACCCCTTCAACGACCGAATTTACCACCTCCGATTCAGCAACAGACGCAACCTTTACCACCTCTACAGCAGATGCTTCCAGTTGCACAACTACCTCACCAGTCTACGCCCTTGCAACATCCCCCGCCACAAACTCGACCGATTCAACCTCCCCCACAACCTAGGGCAGTCCATACCCCACAACTGCCTCCGCCTCAGCATCGTCACATGCAACACCAAGCTCCTCCTCAGCCACATTTACAACAACCGCCGCCTCCCCCTCCTCAGCAACACTCGATGCAGCAACCACCCCCTCTTCCTCCTCAGCAAGCTCCTCCCCAACAGCATCCCCCACCACACACGATACAACAGCATCCTATGCAGCATCCACACTCCTTACAGCAACATTCCCTGCATCAGCCACCCCCACAACCGAGGGCTTTTCAACCTCAACCGTCCCAACCAATGATGGCGTACCACCAGAATCTGCCGCCTCCGCCATCCACACAGGCTAACCCCTTCGGGGGTTATCTGTCGAATGGGACACTATTTTTTAATTCTCCTCCCCCTCCACCTCCTGCACAGAGGGTGACCGGGATGTACTTCCAGTATGCTCCTCCACCGCCGACTCATCGTTAGGATTAGGGAAGCTTAGTTAGGAATTGAAGTATGAATTTAATTGAATAATTCGGAATTATTTGTTTGGCTGTATATTAATTGAAAGGGTGTTTGGCATCATAAGTAGTTGGGTGACACAAGAAAGGGGCCATCTATAAATTACGTCACACGAATCTCACAGCTGGTCACATTTGTGAGACCTCCCTCCCTAGTGCGACGTCACATAATATTTTACATCTTGAAATAATTATTGAAGTGAAACAGCAGTTCCGAAATTTGTTTTATTTCAATATAAATCATTTTTTAATAAAATTAACATCAAATCAAACATTTCAAGAAATTAACAAAAACATAAAACGGCTAATTATTCCTTACACTCCCGAGAGTTTGTGAAAAGAAATAATTGAACAGTATCTAGCAGGTGTGGCTCAAAGTGACATCAAAAAACTTCTGATTTTTTTTCAGAATTTTTCAGGATCTATTCATGTAAATTTCAGGACCCTCACAATTGTGTCTCCTGGGAGTGAAATACGAATTCAACTCTGACAGAAAAAAGAAATGAACAATGGAAAAATCAGTATTTATTTGCATTTGTTATGAAAAATCAAAAAACAATTCTGCTTATTGTTAAGGCAGAGACATACATTGCACTTTTGACATCGCATCCTTGAACGGCTATCACAACTCTCTAGTCTGCATGCCCGGGGTGCTTTCAGAGAGTCATTTATAGGCCAGTGGTTGAAACCATCGAACCGTTTGTCATTTGTTGGCATAAGAGCTGGTTTATTTGCCGATGCAGTTTGTTCCTGGGAATTCTCATCAATATTTTTCACAGCTGATCGCTTTCTTGTGCCACACAACATATATTAAGCAATATTCAATCTGAAAGTGAGAAGGTCCATTACTTCCTTTGTATTTTTTCGCTTGCTTTCGCAATCTGCCCTGTATTCCATCCAGCTATTGACTATGGAAAGATCAAATGAATGCAATATGGTTTTTAGTGTCCATTTGCGTGTTTTGAAAAATGTGCGATAACATTCTATCATTTGATCACACAAATCAACTCCTCCCATTTTTTATTGTAGGCGCATACTATCGTAGGACAGAAAACATTGACATGTTTTTTCAACTTTCCATCCCATCTCTGCACCTGAAGCTCTGTTCCGACGCCAAAAGCAGTTGAAGTCATTAAAACAGTCTTATTGTCTTTCCATTCCGTTACACATATTTTTTCATCACTTCGTGATACTTCACATTCACCACGCTTTGGGGATTTGTCTGGTGTAAGTGGCCTTGAATCGGGTTGAGTTGAGTGTACCTGTTCCATCTAATCCTGAGTCTGACAACGCTTCCAGTAGTGGAATGGTAGTGAAATAGCGATCAAAAAACACAGAACAAACTTTTGGTAATGTTTCTAGTGATTGCAAAATAACAGCGGGTCCCAAACACAATGTCTTGTTTGGAAAAGGTGTGGTAAATTTCAAAATCCAATACTATCCCGTCGGAAGTGGTCATAACAAAATTCTTTACACCAACAGGTTGGTCTAGGTTTATTTTTCATATACTGTCGTACACTACATCTTCCTGTGAATGGAATCAGTTGCTCATCGATTGAGAAACAACTATTTTCCCTACGCGTTATTTCCCGACACCAATTTCTGACAAAATCGATCATTGGCTGTACTTTTCATAATTTATTTTTCTTCTTTTGTTCCTCTGTGAAACCCAATGAATCGACAACATGGAAAATGGACCATTAGCAAGTAGAACCTATCCCTTGTCATAGTATTAGCAATCATTGAAAATTTGAACTTAGTACTCCAGTACATGTGCAACCTTAGAAATTTGATGCAACCCATCAATGCATGCATTCCAAAGAATATTTTTATTTCTTCGGGGGTAACCACTGGCTTCAGTTCTCTGTTGTGTTGTTGTAAATTCTTCTGGCAAATATTTTTCCAAAGAGCCCATAGGCGATAAAATGTTAACAGTGTAATCTTCTTCTATTTTATCATCTGTAAATGATTTTGAAAGGAATTGAGATTTTTGCCAGAGCAAAAAATGGCTCAGAGGAATATTATCCTCATCATCGTATTCTTGATCCTCATTCGAGGATTCTTCCTCCTGTTCCACATCCATTCCTTCTGCCCGTTCAGTTTGTTCATGTTCAGTTGCTTCCCGCTCTTCATCTCCATCTGAATCGATTTCTAGATCAAATCCTGTCTCATCCAATAAATCACAGATTTTTTCGGGATCATTTTCTAATTTGGAAATGTCGATTTTTCGAATTTTATCTGAAAAAAAAATGAACGTAATGCGATTCAGTGTTTTGAATACACTCGAATGTTCTAATTGAAATCAATACACTTGTAGAAGTACACCCCTGGGGTACACAATTGTGATGGCATACAATTATGTCGAAAAATCTAACCCTAAAAAAACAAATTGACCCAGACACTGGTAGCAACGCATTGAAACATGCTTTCATCTTTCAATTCATTGAAATAGTCGTTCAAAACATCATATGTAGTTGATGAAATTGATTTACTTACTGCCAGGAAACATTTTTCTGCTGGAAATGTCTGCAACACCCACGTAAAAACTATGTTGACACCAACTGAAAGGGAAAATCGCGCCAAATGCGCCTTTGGCGTTGTAACTGGAACACGTACGATCATAGTGGCTGGTTTTCAACAGAGTCGAATGTTACTTTGACAAATTTAGCACATATGTATAATGCCCCTACAATTGTGAGCGAACAGAGCGTAAGGGTTATATTAATTAAAGATCAAACTGAATCATCTTGAGTCAATGCACTTTGAACCCACTCCTTTTAATCATTTATAACTGGCATAGCAGGCATTTTGTTCTCGTTTGGGTTGTTGATGTCAGGACCATTCATTGTGTTAACATCTTTCTCATCAAACCATACAGCATCATCGTCATCATCCAAACAAAGAATTTCTCTGGCATGTCTAGCAGCAATTCTTTGATAAGGGCAAAACTTCTTGTTGTTTCTTATGTAATTGCTTGTGTTGATTAGTGGCCTTTATGATGCAAAATATAGACCACAGATGCCATATGATCGCTTAAACAAGTATGCCTTCTGAGGCAATAGCTTGCTTCAAATGTGATGATGCTCGAGGTCATGTTTTTCTCTATCGTTACATACCCGCTTGACGTCTGAATAATTAAAACTGGTGGTGGTATAATCACGTATCGTAATAGTTGCCAAAGGCTGGAACGCCACAACATGAGACCTCGCATTTTAATATCTGTAATGAATATTGTGATTCACGTACATGATTTGCGTACCAAGTCGCATCATTTTTCCATTCCTTAGTCTGTTAAATAAGTCTAGTTATCTGTTGGCCCAATGTATTCGGCAACCTCAGGAAAATCATCAATGACCAATTTTCAGAGTTCGTGTTTTAACACTTAGATTATGATAGATTTTGAAATGTGACGTCACGAAATTTTGGACCCCTCTCCCCCCTTGTCACACGATGTCGACCCCCTCCCTCCCACTTAAAGTGTGACGTAACTTAGGGATGGCGCCTTATTGAAAGCTGGGTGTTTTCTATTGGATTCATTCCGTTATGGAAGTTTCTCCTTTACCGATTCAAATCGCTTAGTACAAAATGAAAATGGTGGGTATTCCAAAAAGATTTCATATTGAGTACAACAAAAAAAAACTCTAGAACTCAAACTATCCGAACTCCAATAATCTGAATCATTATTTTTAACCTTAGAACACTAAACACACATATAACTCACAAGAACACTAAACATTCGTAAATTTTATGAAATTTTTATTAGCCATAAAAAATAAACCAAAAAATTGTTTTTTTTTTCATTATCGAAATCTGAAAAACAAAATCAACTATTTATTGAATAGGAAATCCATATTAAATCACGGTACTCATAATTTTTCTGCACAATTAAGGCAACAAGAAGCCCGATGTTCTCCGCAGATTGCTTGGTTGCAGCGGCTGCAAAAATTTGTAGTCATCCTACGAAGACGCGACGGACAGAAGGCACGAAGTGTACGCTTTTTTTCTACCTGCATGGGACTTTCAGGCAACATATCAATATTAAGAATTTTGCATAAATCTTGGCGAATTGAACGATGCAAAGTGGGGGTATTCATTCGTAGCTGTAACCATGACTTCACCAACTCATCCTTCAAGTCGAGCATGAATCGTATTCTTGATATAGGCTTCCCTCCATTTTTAGCTCTATTCGAATTATAGATGATATTAAGAATTGATTGCTGCCATATTCATATACCATAAAATATACACATTGGCATCTCCTAGTTTTACGACCACAATTCATGTTGGAGCACATCTGATCAAATGTATCTACGCCAAATTTAGTCTGGTTTTAAAAGTGTATTATTTCTGGTTCCTTAGTGACATTGTTCAAACTCTTGTTCGTATGCATAGTCGATAGTAAAACTACTAGTTTTTCATTTTTTGTCTTCGGTAAATAAGGTACCATAGTTTTTGTTTGTCAAAACAACAAATCGATGTTCCTGGTAGCCTTCTACGAACTTCCAACAAATCTAGTGGAATTTCAGGTTTGTTTTTTCGTAGTGTACCAAAAAGAGTCAATTTGAAAGGTGCTTTCAATAGTTCGTCAGCAACACTTACTGAAGTGGTCACATTTCTGCTACTTTCATGAATGGCCTTTGTCAATGTTTTATGTAATGTGTACTCGATGGCAAACCATTTGTTTCTGTTCCTTTTCCAAGATGTGGTTCATATATTTCGATGTAGTATCGCATAACGTAACTAGTTTGATGTCATATTTGGCTGGTTTATTTGGAATGAATATGCGAAACCAGCATCTTCTTCTAAATGCTAAGAGTTGTTCATCTAAAGTTGTATAACTGGATGGAGTGAATGAAGTTCTACAAATAGAAATGAACTCTTCCCAGATGTTACGAATAGATGCGAATGCGTCGATTTTCCTCCTGTCAATTCTTGTTTGTTTATCATCGAAACGAAAACAATCCAATAGAAATAAGAATCGATCACATCTCATTGTGGCCCTATATAAATTTCCTGATATGATAAGACCAAACATCTTCGCATTCAGGTGGTTGTTTTTCATCACTCCCGTGAAAATGAAAAGTCCAATGAGTGCTAATACTTCTTCCTTGCACGTTTTCGAGATTGTCGAAGTTTTTGAAGCATACGAGACCGCTTTCAGTGCGATTTGCTCGTTTGTATGACGAACGATTGCATCGAATATATTGTCCGTAAAAAATGTCTGAAGCAACACACCGGTGTCAACAACTGTGAAGCAGGACCTTGGCTCACAGGTAAAAAATGAATGATGTGAGTAAGAACTCTTCTTTGCCATCGTGGTTCAATTGTGGACCATCTGTGAAGATTTTTGCCCTTCAGTGAAGAAGTTTTGGGAGAAATCACACGCTTTAGTGTATCAACAATTGTAGACAGTGGTACATTATGATCCGATTCGTCATCACTATCCAACATAGACGTAGCAGAACTAGTTTGATGATTTGCTCCTTGATTCAGTGAACATTGTGAAGCTCCAATACTCTCGTCTTCTGAATTCTCGTCAGAATCGACCTCTTGGGTTTCCAGAACATCTTCACTTTCGCTACCTGAAATTTGTAGTTCATCATCAGTAAGTGCTTCTTCCATGATTTTGTTTGCCTCATATTCCAATTCGGCTTGACTCAACACGTTCCTATATATGGCTTCATGAAACGAACATTGATACCACTCAATCATAAAATCTAAAAACTTGCATGAACACTAAACTTTCTTAATGAGGACGAAGTAAAAAGTAACGTAAATAATAAACATTCGTAAAATTGACGACGAACATACAGTAACTTCGATAGAAACGATCTCACTTCGAATTCCTCACGGGTGCAACTGTCTTATGATAAAGAGACACGGTTACTGAGAATCAGGCATAGATCGTACTTGCGGAAATATCCGATCTAGGCGAATCGCCTAAAATTTACGAATGTTTAGTGTTCTAGGGTTAAGAAAAAAAATAGATGTTATATATACTGTATGCTTTCAATGTTTACACTCATGAAATGATTGAAAACCAGAGCCCTAACACGCATTTATGATTTATCGACTGTCCTGAGTAAATGACTTCGACCATATCTTCCCTTACGAAGACGCCATCTATGGGATCGATAGAGGATTAAATACTAGTTGAATCATAAATACCTTTGTATATAGACTATATACAAAGTAAATACGTAGTGATTTATTGGCTTTGCAACTGATCGCCTCGGGAACCACGTTTATTTTCGATATTCAAGGATTGAAGTTATCTGTCTATTCCATAGATGACGTTGTAAGGTGAGATCTCGTCGACCTTATGAATTGATGTTTTATATACCACATAGCCAGTTTGTTTTTGCCACTTGAACTTTTTTGTGGGTGTTTTCGTTTTAAAATACGCTTGTTTTCAGTATAATTCAATTCGGACAAGGGTTGATCCAGATAAACGGAGTTCTATTGTTCTACTGTGGTGAAGCAGATAGAGAACGAGTTTTGTAACCCAACTTCAAAGGCAAAGCGGTACATTAATTTTATTTTCGTATTTATGTCTCAAATTTCTGTTCTGATCGGATCAGGATTAGGTAATTTTACACAAACAGAAGTTTGATGTAGAAATCGGAAGATGAGGAAGGCCAATTTTTCTCTATCAAGAATTGATAATATATCAGTAATCAATAACGAAATGAACAATTTTTGTAAGAAATCTCGATATTAAAAGGTAGAATTTCATATGATTTCAGAATACGAAAGCAACTCGGCAAAATAATGAGTGTTTTATTGAAAATACTATCAATGGTTCCTTTCACCCCATTGAAATATCGATACATGTTCAAACTTTAGTTTATTTTTCGAATAGTGTATATGGAAGTGGCAAAACAAATTTTTGTGTATCCTTCATTTGATACATTTTTATCGTACTAACATGGTGTTCGTTGCTTTAAACTGATAATGTGGCAATATACCAAAGTTGTTTTTGGTATAGTGTCTTCATAATGTGTGGGTCAATTTTCAATATATGGAAGAAAGTTTAAAATCTTATGAATGAATGAAACTAGGTTCATTTCGATCTGTACACTATGAATTGAAACTATTTATATTATTACATTTCTTTTATTTTTTGTCTTGAAATTTTCCAAAAAATTGATCCAGCACAACTTATAAAACTAGGAAAAACTGTAAATAATTAGTTGTAAGGAAATGAGTTGTAGTCTGTATTATTCTAAAAGTATTTACAGAGTTGTGAAGTCGAATTTTAATTTATTGAAGATATGTAGGCAAGTCTTCTGCTTTTAAATTACCTACCCCATGAGAAGTCTAATCCTGAGCTATTTGGTGGACTCATAATTATTTTCCCACGCCAAATATATTTAGATACTATACCACCTAAGGTGATCGTCAACCAATGTCCAGGTAGGTTCGAATAAAAATTTTACAACCTGAATTGAAAACAAACGCATTTTTCAAAAAGTAACCAAGGATTCCATCTGAACCAGAAATCATTTTGGACGGCAGTTTTTCTATGAAAAAATGAATGTATTGAGATTTAAACTTGAAAAGCTGTAGTTGGAACTAAAATGGTTGTGATTATTATTGAATACTGATGAAAAATGTTCAGAGAAAAGTTTTACAGTTTGTGGACCAGTATTTTTTATCTGACTCTTATAATAGAGTGGCATAGAGCATCAGGAGTTCTTGCCACATAGTCATACGGTCAATAAGGAGTATTATCTTAACGTTATGCTTGCGAGAAGCAATACAAAGAAAACGTCCGATACTGTGGAAAAACAACTCATGGCTTTTGCATCACGATAATGCACCTACTCACTCGTCGTAGTTTGTTCGTAATTCATCATGCCACAGCCACCGTATTCACCAGATTTGGTCCTCTGCGACTTTTTCCTGTTTCCAAGATTGAAGAGACCCCTGAATGGACGGCGTTTTGTTACGATTGTGGAGATAAAAACCGGATCGCTGAGAGAGCTCAAAGATTGGAAAAAACGCTGGAAAAGCGTATTATCTCTGAGGGGGACTACTTTCAAGGGGACAAAATAGAAACTGATGAAAAAAACATATTTTTTGAACTCGTATTTCCAAAATTACCATAGGCTATTGATTATTTACTCCATCTTCACTGAAAAGTATACATTTTATTCTTGCATGAAGTGAACAAGATGGATGGTAATAGGATTTGTAAACATTCTCAAACTAGTAAAAAGGGACTTACGCAAAAAAAGACGCACACAATAAAAAGAGGAATAGATATTTTGATGGCAGTTACTATAGTGCAGCGTATAGATGAAATAGAAAATGGCAATAATATCAAAACAAGCGTTAAAAATTTATGAGAAATTTCTCAAAACTATAAATTTTACTAATTAGCAATTCCATATTTCTCTTGAACCTATGAATACTTTTGCTATCTTTAATATATTGTAACTTTTTGAATGGCCTGTCATATCGAGTGCGTAAGTTATAAAACATTGAGATCATCAATGCGACCCAGTTCTGTAATTTTTTTTTGAGGCAAAAAACAGAAGCACTACAGTATAAACCTCAGGGCGTTCTAAGAGCGATGCTTGTGCGAAAGTAGTGATTCACATTAGATTTGAATCGCTGGGGATTGAATCCACTGGGAAAAACGTTCTCAGGAAGTTTATTACTAATGAACGCAGTTCTCCAAATGAAAGAGTTTTTAAACAGCGAAGTTCGAGGGTTACTGAGTTGAACTTCAAAACGATGAGCAGCCACAGTCCGTCGCGTATATCTGATATGTACCGCTCTTGGTGGAATCAAATGTGCCAAGTCCCTTGAACACTTCCCGTGAAAGTATCTATAGAAGAGAGACAAATCTCCAACCTTT
>WOGR01006495.1:0-13044 GCA_015342045.1 Leptinotarsa lineolata | reverse complement strand
GCGGTCTCGGCCTATATCCATCGACATAACGCGGCCCTAAGAGTGCTTTATTATCATCTACGGCACTCTTACGGTATTGACGAGACACCGGTGTTGCCCTACGCTCCGGGGGATATTGAATTCGTTATGGGGAACGAGATGTGCCGAATTTATTTGAACTATTCGTTCCTTACCCTCAGGCTCATTCAAGCTAATAAGCCTGATGTAGTCCTTCTCGACCACCAGAGCATTTGTCGTGGAGTTTTCAGCTACTGGCGAGACGAATATCGTCCGAAAACAGGAGGAAAAACGGATAAAATATCGAGATTCTCTCTTCGAACTCCGTAGACTATAGCCAGAACACTCTGTCAAGATAGTTGTTTTGATTATTGGAGTCCTTGGTGGAATGATTCCCTCTCTACTCTCGAATATTATAATCATACTCAAAATTCCTATAATCATACTGGCTTGCCGCACTAAGGCAGAAATTTTAGCCGGACAGATCCAGAAGGCTGTCATTCTTGGCTCATTGCGCTTGCTCAGGGCACATGATTCTCAGACTCAATGATCACTTACCCCACGGTGTGGGAGTGGTCGTTGATTAATAATGCTGACGCGCCCTCCCGAATGTACCGGGGCTTCGAGTGGATAGGGCCTGACCAGCGCCTACTACAAAAAATAATAATATTTGCCATTCAATTTGAAATATAAGTACGATAATCTCAATTAACGACAAATATATATAGAGTTCACACAGAAAAGGATAAACCTGTGTGTAGGTTATATCATATTATCATAGGTGCCATAGATTATAATAAATAAAATATAAAAATAAAGTTTCTTTCAGTATGAACAAAAATAGGACGAGAATTTTTTTTTTATGGATATCACATTAAAATCACATATAGTTAATATAAATAAATAACATTTGAGTTATGAAATAAAACAATCGCAATAGGTACATCTCTCATACATCAATCAAACAAATGCCCTATTTTTAAAAGTAAAACAAACAACAATAGAGAAATATTTGAACTACGGAACTACGATATAATTACAACCACATGCCTCTTCCACAAACATTTATACATTGTAGTGATATGAATTTTTTCACATCAACATATTGGTGTATCTGTGCTCTGAGCAAACCTGGGATCCAAGTTTTGAGCTTATTTTTAAACATGTTAATGCCAACGATAGTTTTGATACCTGCTGGAATAAGATTATACAGCCGAGGAGGTAAGTAAGTATAACACTTTTGTAATTCAACCTATGTGATTTTGGCACATAGGTTGAATCAATTTTGTGGCGAGTTGCATAATGGTGTTGAATTTTTATCAAGTTCATGTTTATTTTTGTGTTGTCTCATAACTGTTTTGAGGAAGTATTGTTGCCATATGTCTAAAATCAGTTTCCTTATATAAAGCTTCTGTGAGGTAAGTTCTTTTTTTATTTGTCATTATTTTCAGAGTTAATTTTTGTATTTTTCCTAGGACTTTTATATGAGAAGAACTTGCTGCTCCCCAGACAACCATCCCATAGGAGAGGTGAGTTTCAAAAAGGTATAGTATAGCATAAGCATTTGAGCTGTATCTAGGTAGGGTGTCATGTATTTCAGTCTATATGAAACACATTACTTATTTTTTAACAAATAATCAATATGTGCATCCCATTTCAAATGGAATATAAGATCTTGTACCATGTGTATAGAAACTTGTACCAAACGTTTAGTCTACTACTGCAGCAGACATCTTCAGAGCATAGACTGCAAGGACCAGTATCTCGAAGACTCAGCAACGACTCACTGTGTTTACTCGTATTATAGTAGAAGGAAGGAATATAAAAGTTCGGGTGAAAACACTTCACCCTTGCCTCTCATGTGAATCTACGACTTTGTAGAAACGAGTGGCAGATACGTGTGAAATGACCCTCCCGGTACTGACGAGGAGCTAGTACTCCGAAACCGGACTGTCGGTGGTCATGCCGACCAAATGAAATTCATTTCAGATGATATATATGAAATTACTTACGACGAATCTTTCAAATGAAACACGTTGCACAGGTGCCTTCGGCTTTCTGCGCGGCATTACATAGCTGTGTTAGTTAGTTGTTTTTCTGTCTGGTATCTACCACACATACCTACAAAGTCGTAGATTCACACGATAGGCAAGGATGAGGTGCCTTCACCTGTATTTGAGCATATCATATGAACCTCATCGGAATATATTCATCATTTTGACTCCTACCCGGAAGTATATGTTTGTGGGGTAGTTTCCGGATTTTGTCTGCAGGTGGCGCAGTGGTACATTCAACTGAATCAACTTTTCATATATAGGAAGTTACTTGCGACTAATCTTTCAAATGAAAGACGTTGGACATGTGCCTGATAGTTTTACTTCAGTTAACTTTCTGTCCGGCATCCTATAACGACGAAAAGGCAAAATCCTGCACTAGGTACTACCAGTGTTCTTTCTGTTATAACAAAACTGTCTTCGTAGATTTAGATATAGAAGTATAATTTATTATACTGTCCCCGAATACAATTGTACTAGCATGGTGATGAGGCCTATTCCATTCGAAAATAAAACTCCATATCCAAGTTCTAATAAACAGGATCATTTCCAAATTGGGAAAGAAAATATTGATCGAGAGCAGTTTTCAGCTAACTGAATGCCATACATTCCAGAATAAATTATATAAAAAGTTGATACTGTTTCTTTTTCTTGTTGAAATATATTTCAAAACAGAATTCAAACTTCTATGGATTTTTCATGAGCAACAAAAAGTCAACATATTATTATTCAAATAATGAAAAATGATTGGCGCCATTGACAGAGACGTTACTCTAACAGTGGAGAGTTTGAGAGTGATTTTCCATAGATTTTATTGAATTTTCTGGATTTCTAAGTGTCCGATGCAGTTCAGTAGAATTCTTTCTGATTCTTGAATGATCGAATAAAAAACGTCGTTAGAAGTGCCTAACCTAATAGATTTTCAAAAAAGCGAATTAACGTAAGGTTGACTTTGGTGACTGAATATTGGTATGGGTGATCATTTGACTGCGAAAAAACAATTAGTACTATTGACTAATCTAAGAGTTTTTCGGATTGTTGGAAAAACTGCTGCTTGTGGCGTATTCTGACTGCAGATTCATTGTACGTTTGTTCAAATGAGCCCAGTGGAATTTTTAATGATTTAGTAAAAAAATTTGTTTTTGAAACGGAAAATACCTACCTATCCAATAGTTTCACAAAATTAATCAAGCACGGTTTTTGCTGATCCTAGCCTGATATTCAATATTGTCGAGTATGAAACGAGTTGCTAGAAATATCTAGCGGCTCATGAGCCGCAGCAAGTAGCGTATGCTAGTGTGGCGAGCAAAGAGTACACCAACTAACTTGTAAGTTGGTGGTGTACTCTTTAGTGGCGAGGCACTGATCGTAGTTCAGGCTGATCCCGCTGTGCGCCGCCTGGAGTGTTTTATTTTGGCCAGCACAATGGGGTACCTTGGAGTTAGTTTGTACTAGGGATAGTTGTTTATTTTGCACGGATCAGTCACAAACCGATCCCGTTTTGCAGTGACACCTGTGTCAAAGATCTATATTGCTTTGCTGACGATAGCACACTTGTCCTGTCATTCTATTTGGATTCCTAGACATCGGCTACGGATGCACATCTTCTTCGGCAGCAGGAGGTTGCATACCTCGATAAGGATCTAGATGTGATTTCTAATTGGGGTGAAAGTTACCAGGTTCAATTCAATGCCCAAAAACCCAGGCACCGCTTTTCTCCAAAAAGATAAATGTCTCCGAGCCTGATATAATAATGTCAGGACAGACAATTCCGCTTTCTGCTTCGATAAGTCTGTTGGGGGTTAAAATGGACAACAATATGTCTTGGCACAATCATCTCGCTGGAATTGCACATATTTTATTTCTCTATATTTGAGGGGTCGCAAGATATAAAATAACTTTCTCTGGAGACTTTGGAAAAACATAACAATAATAAGACATTTTTAAATTGTGTACTGTCGCTTTTCGAAAATGGACTATATACAGTTCTTTTTCTTTCAAACATTTTTTTATCTAGGCAGTAAAGCAGTAAAAGTGAATACAAAAAAAACAATAATTTTTGAATGTTTAATAATCACCAAATAAAAACAATAAATATAAACATATAAACAATTCAAGGACTACATTAAAATTTTTTACGAATCAACATTTTTACAGCACCTAATAATATATTGCAACAAGTTACTGAAATGAGTATCTAATCAATCTCGATTAAATAATATCGTTTCTCTATGGACGAAAAGCATGAATAACTAAAACTTTAAGCAGTATTTTAATGATTCCATCAATACTATCAACTAAAAGGTGCTTGTCGTTTGCCTAAGACATCAAAAAAATGAATGTCAACTTGTTCATCCTAAAAAAGTTGATAAATACGGAATGTGTACAATTATAGTAACTAATATTAATTACAGGAAGTGAATACAGGACGATCTTGTAATGACAAAACTGAACAAAGTTACCTTCAACAATAACATTCATTTGACGACTGAGTTTATATATTCAAAATTAGTTCAGAAAACTATGAACTATTTAGTAATGAATATTTCAGGTGTGAATTTGTATACATACCAATGTTACTTAAGATAATAAATATTTCTTTGGCTCAATGCTAACTGCAAAATAAATATCATGACATCAATATGTACCGGTAAATAATTCCTTAAATTAATTTTCAGAAAAAGGCATACAGCATTTTCTATTGATAATTTGTGCTTGTAGTAAATATCATCCTGTATTTTAGTTAAGTTATCAAACACATTTGATGTTACAAGACTCGATAAATAAATGCACTTAAATTAATGGACAGGAAAATTTTTCATACTCAATAGCATGAAATATATATAGTAACTGGAGCTTGATACAAAAAAAAGAATTCCAATAACAACGAAAAAGTTTGATACATTTTAGATATATAGACAAAAAAGGAGGTATCAAGAAATAGCTGAAGAAAAAAATTAGGGAAGCTATAGAAAAAGGAGATTCCATTATATTCACATTTGTATTCCCAGGTTCAGATACCTGAAACATATTTCAAATATTAAACAAAATCAAAGAGAATACTTACCATCAAGTTATGGAAAGATCCACACTTAAGAGTGTATTGCAAAGATGATGAATACCTATTTCAAACCACTGAAAGTAAAAATGATTCAGCACATATTGACCATAACATAATTATAATAAAGAGCATTTCTTTTTCATTGAATTTTACAATTTAGAATATATGTTCAGGGTTTCGAGGAACACATATGCAGAGATAGACATTTAGCAGTCACTTTCAATTCGAGAGAACTAGCAAAAGATACATATAGTATTGCTAGGAGTACCTATTTGTTCCGAGTATCATGAAGTTACAGATGTACCTGACTTGTGATAATCAATTCTACCAGTGAATAACCCTAGTTAATGCCTTCAGTTATTGGACCCTCCTGATCACACCACATTGAGCCTTCAACAAAGGTTTCAGAGTAACCTTTTCAGCATTAGAAGTTACAAAAGTGCCATGGTACATCAGGATTATATGCCCCTTTTGACAACATGGAAAGAGGTTTTGATTCTTCAAGATCTTTCGATTAGACTATGGGTCACAGAAGATGCAAGAGTAACTATACTATTGTACATTTCTCAACCTAACCTAGCCAAACCTATCCTTACTATACTAACCTAAACGAACCTATTTTTCAACTTGCCATAGATGCTTTTTCCTGGTACCGTAGTTAAGACATATCATCGAGGGTGGTTGGCAAGAGTGACCTTATCTGACCTTGTTCAATTTATATAACATAAACTGAAAACAATTTTGGTTCGAAGTTATTTAAAATTACACTCAATACAATTACAAAAAATACAAATATTTGAATGTCAATATAAAAATACCAAAAAAATAAGAGAATGAGTACATTATAATTGATTGATTAATTGTCCACACAATCTCAAGATCATTCTCATTATTCTCACCGTCTCGTTCATATTACCAAATCACTTTCTACTCTCCTCCATTGTATTTACTCATTCAATCTGTCTCTCATTAGTATTTCTTCCCCTCCCATCTGCTATATCAATAGTGTAAAATCCCTTTGTACCCACAATTATAACCAGCTGACAGATTGAATAGATTTGCAAATGTGCCCCAATTATTCCTCTGCCTTCTCTGCAACATTTAAATCTGTTTTTCCGTTAATCAGCTGTCGCCCCCATATGAACGACAACTCTCAGAAGTTGAGAAACTAGTGCGAGCTAAGGACTAACGAGGTCTTACCTTTTAACGTGTGATTCCGAACACGGTTGCAGAACCATCCCAACTTCAACCAGATAAATTCTCTCGAGAAAAATATCTAGTCGACCAGATATTTATCTCGAGACAATTTATCAGGTTGAAGTAGGAATAATTCTGCAGCCGTGTTAGGAATCACACGTTGAAAGGTAAGACCTCGACATTATATCAAATCATGTGTTTATAACGCTGCAGTTAGTTGTGGGCCATCAGTAATTGGCATAGAGACTTTAAGCCTCTTGCTCACTAGAGACTTGGACAAAGAGCAGTCTCTGCCATCCCTCCTCCATGGACAGATAAACACAGAAGGGTAAATTCCAAAGCTGGTAATTGCATCAACTTGGAAAAAAAACATGTTTCGAAAAACTGTGGAACTGTGTTTGGCTCTTGTTCTCTCTGATTTGCTCAATTTTGTTGACAATAAATGAATGAATATTAATTTATTGTCGACATATTCCTATAAGACGTTAATTTGTTTTCAAAACTGAAAATATAATCAGATTCCACTGTCATCTTTATCTGAATCCAGAGTTCTACACATGAATGAATGTTCCTGGCAAATCGGGTCACTCCAATCTCCAATAGAAAAAATCAATCATTTTATTCATAGTATTATGTATCTTCACATGCCCAACTGACCCTGCATTGTGGAGTATCTTCCTTACATTTAGATTTAGAGATGTTTAGACTCTTAAAGATCGTATTGATAATTCTATTTCTGCTGATTCCATTTCTCTAGAACTTCATCTTGATTCGATATTCAACAAATAGCTCTTATAAAGTTCAAGATAGTTCAAGTCAATGAAAAAAATGCGTTATACTCAATGATGAAGTTATCTTTTCTCTTAACTAGTGGTGAAATCTAAGTGTAGGACATTTTTCTCATATTGACATCTAAAATAGTCTCCGAAACATCAGGCTCTACTGCCGATTAATCATAGGTTTACGACCCTGGCTTTGTAATCTATTCATTCAGAATACACTCCTATCGAATATGAAGCACTGTTTTTCTAAACTTCATTGGATTATACCTCCAAAATGCATAGTATTTTCCAAAAACTCTTGAAATTATTTGAAATCTCCTCAACCCCTGATGGAGGAATTTCAAAAATAACATCTCGCAGATTGAAGCTGTACTTCCATTGTTATTTTAATATTCCATCAGATAAGAATTCGAATAAAACTAAATAATTGGAACATACAAAAGATGTTTGTGGAAACGATGTGAAGGCTTTGAGGATGCAAAAAAGTTGGATCCAATGTAAATAATCAATAAAAATAGTAGTCTCTCACTCGTGAAATTTCAAGATATTTTTACAAATTTCCAAGTATTTCTATTGAAGACAATGAAAGAGTTATTGAACGATCCCAAAACTGGAGACACTTGCATCATAAACAATTAAATAATAGTGGGTTTTTTGAACGTTTCACATCCACTACTTCTAAAGAATCAATAGATTTTATTTGCAGATTTTAGTATCTCGGGATTAAATGAATCAACTTGTTATTGAAATTCTTTCAGATGCTGACTCGATTTCAGTTAAATAATCACAATTAATTCCCTTGAACAATTTGAACATCACCACCATGTCAAAAAATGTTTTTATGGATCCATTATTCCCTGAAAAAAAAATATTTTTCAATGCATAAGGTGCATCAGAATACAATCTGAACACACTTCAATTGAAAATAATACGGCAAGCGACGCCAGTAATAAAAACTGGCGAAATTAAGATTTTGTTGGTATCCTTCCTCTAGGTGGTAAATTCAATTTGTTCAGATTTAAATAAATAGTTAAATAAACCATAAATAGGCAAAGCTAGATAATTTTACAAAAATATATTATGTATGTCCAAATATGCAAAAACACTGGTACAATACGTTGTATGCTAAGCATTAAGGAGCTAATGAGCATTGCAATATGTAACCATTAGAGTGGATATAAATGGGAAAATAATGGCAAATAATGTTATTATAGCTTCATTTGGAATAATTTAGATGCTAATCAATACATTCCAAATTCAAGATACAAATTAGGTAGTATACTGAATTTTTGTTAATGGAAGTTTTGAAACATCTAAGAGCAATTTCACGATAATTATCAGGCATAAACAGTAGTATACATATAAGTGATGAATATTTTGATTTTTCTGTGTTACATCACATTCTGAGCAAAGAATTATGGAACTTTCTGTAAGAACTAATAATGAAAAATTATTAGGATATCATGAAAACTTTCTATGTTTTTATACCACGTCCATTTGTAACTAATGTTATTGCAGTTTCGTCCTACAAGGACATTTTCTAACGAATACAATAAACTCGTGTTTGAAAATGTCCTTGCAGGACGAAACTGCAGTAAAGTCAGTTACAAATAAAAGTGGTATGAAAATATCGAAAGTTTCGATTCTCATTCTTCATTATGATTTCCTACGTAGTAACAGCTACATCCATCAATCTATTAATTGGAATGTAATGATTTTTTCATAACAAACTGTGCATCATTGAATGGTACCAGAGTTTTAGAATATTTATGAGAAAACAGCCGTAAAGGCAAGAAATAAAAACTAACAGTGCATAGAAATTACAGCCTTTTTTTCTTATTCGAGGAATAACTATTTTTTTATTCGACATCAAAAGTTTTTTAGTCAAATACGGGTAATAAACATGATTTGATCCTATTTTGTGCAAAGTAGAAAAACGTCTTACTCAACCCAAAATGAAATTGTTCAGCACTGTTCAAATCATTTAAATTGAAAAGACAATAATCCAAAACTAGTTTAATAGTCCCAAGATTGAACAATATTGTTTCTTACTAATTTTTAAGTGTAAAACCTTCCACTTGCTAAAAATTGAGCAACGCTAAATCAATAGAGAAATAGCTGAAGTGTAATAAAGGAAAAATTGAAAAGTTCAGCCCAAAAAGTTACTACGTAATATAAAAAACTGTAGAGTCCAATTAGTCAGTAATTTATCATATTCATACATTTTGACTACAAATTGAGAACTCAATTGAAAAAATGGAATTTCTCTACCGGGCTTTCTTTATTACATGGTTTACATTTCGGAAAATAATCATTTTCCTTTTTCGAAAGCCAAAAATTTACTCGTGAAACAATGCCCCAATTGCAAACAGCTTTATGTTTTGGTTGGTTTCTGGGTTTTGCCGTGGTCTTCTTTAGTTATAATCTCCAAACGTTTCAGTTGACACGTCAAGAAGAGTACTTCGACTGCGTCACTGAAGATGACTGCCACAGTTGCATTTGAAACGTTTGGGGATTATAACCAAAGAAGACAGCGGCAAAACCCGGAAACCAACCAAAACATTGACGCCAGCCACGAAAACCATTCCTTTATACCTTTGTTTCTTTTTAAGAATGTGGAAGGTTATATACCCAAAAAACAGTAACTTACATTGACTCCTCCACAAAAAAAGTTTTTCAAAGAAAATGGACAACAATCAAGGCTTAGTGGGGAAAGAATCAATTAATTATAAATATACTATTATCTTTTTGCTCAACAAGTCTTCCAGAACAAGTGAGCGTTTTAAATAAATTTTACTAAATAATTTAGGGAGAATTTTTCTCTTGTTTATTTTTTCTGTAGAAGAATGCACATTTTTTTTCCTTTGGTTTGGCACAACAGGCTGAAAAAGCTCAATACCCATTACAATATATAATCTCGCCTTATAAAGAAAATTTTCATTCAATCATTCAACATATTTAGAAACAGTTTGTACTGACTCAAATGATTTAAAAATAAAGATAAGAAAATTGGATGTATCATGTCACTGAGATAGTAGGGTGAGTTCTCTTTCTAATTTTTATTCCTCCAATAAGCGACAAGAAAAAAAAATTAACTAGTTTCTCTATTCTCGTAACACTTATTGCCTAGGTCTAGCAGGTAAAGGAGGAGGAGGTGCTGATCTAGCAGGTACTGGTGGAGGACCTCTTTGAGAAAGAGTTACAGCAGTCTCCGACCTAGGAGGTGGAGGAGGAGGACCTTGTGGTTCAGGAGCACTTATCGCATCATCATTGATCTCTTCATAAACCCCTTCATCCTGAGACATTTGCTGAGGTAAGTCTGGAGGAGGCATAGCTGGAGGAGCTGAACTTAGAAGAGTTTTCACTGGCATACTTATTATACCAGCTTTTGGGGGTACTCTTTTTAAATACACAGAAGTAGATTTTACAGCAGGAGGTGGAGGTCTACTTGGAGGAATATTTCTAGGCATTTTGGCAACTTCGGGAATCCCCAAACCTAAAAATATATGTGACACAGTAGAAAAAATTATTCAATTTTTTCAACTATCGAAGGGATGGACTTTCGAAAATGTACTTGTGAAAACAGTAATGGGTGAACAACAGACTTGATTATATTTGAAGCATTTCAAAGTGTGAATTTGGAATAACACACACAGTGCATTCCAATTGAAACGAGCTACTCTGAATAATTCATTGGATATTGAGACTGTAAAAAACTAGTGAAACTTTATGGGAAAGTTTTTGGCCTTCTACTTCTCTATCTTGATACAAAAAATATGATAATCTTCCAAAAAAGGAAGGAAGCGGTCATTAATTATATTATATAACGGAAAAAACAGATTTTTTTAAACTGATTTTGTGTAGGAATCCTGTGAATGATATATGATTCAATTCCTTTAGGAATTTTTGGAATACAAACGGAATAGAGAAAAGTGTTTTTCGTATAAATCAGTGTTCATATAAAAGTATTTGTTTAGAAAGTATTTTTCTTTCATGTAGTTCAATGTTTATATGAAAATAGCTGTTTCAAGAGAGCTTTTTCTTCCAGTATGTGTGTGAAAGTTACTTCTTTGCATGATCTATACATCTTTGTATAGAGTTTCTTCTTTTCTTTGGAAGCAAAAATAATAGTTTTTCTGGGAGCCTACTGGTTTATGTATGAATAATTATTAATACAACTGATTACTTACAGTTGAAATTAGACTGACTTGGAGAAATATACAGAGGAATTGTATTACTTGAGCATAATCCTATTTCCTCTTTAGCTTGATCAACCCAGTTTGGAGTTTTCAGAGAAAGGGTAAGATTGTAGTCTTGAACCTGAAATGGAAAATATGTTATAATATCAGAATTAGAACATTTCAATAACATTTATGAACGGTAAGTTGTCATGTCCACTTCTAAAATTTATGATGATCAACTGGACCGCATAAATAGATTCTAATTTTTAACCCTTTCAGTACTAGTGGTCACCTCTCGGAACCACCATTTCAAGAGTTCATTGTTAGTGGTTCTACTAGGTAACCTTCAAGTATTTATAGTACTGAGGCCCCTTATCGCCTGTTGAACGAATTTGTGGTTAGTTGTGTTCAGTGATGCACAATGTGAATGACGCTTTTCTTTGGTCCAACTCCATTTAGAGGCTTCTGACAATAAATAAAGTGGTAATCTTCAAAATTTGGAACTAGCACGTTTTCATTTATAATTAGAATGTGATCCTTATGATCATTTCCATATTGATATTCATATTCACAAAATCCTGGGTGGTTCTATACCTAGACCTGTGTCATTCTTAGAAAAAAATATGAAGTTTGACAAATTCTTGGAACACAGGAAATGGGCATTGGTTTGTTCGTGAGCTCAACAATTCATTGACAGACAAATTCAATCAGCTGATTGAAGAAATTCCTGTGTATATTGAATCCCCTACTTAGTAATTTTCATTGTGATAAGGAGTCAGTTAATATCGATAAGTTTATACTTGAAGTTTTGGAACAAACAGAAAAGCCAGCACTCGTAACAAGTGATCATTTTCAATGCCCTTTTTCTGGAAAAACTACATCAACTCTATAAATGACATTTCAAAAATTGTCACCGAGTAGACTGAAGCAAGTATATTAAAAAAACATATATAGGATCCAGACTAGTGAGCTATACTTCAATCGTCATCTTACGTACGAACTAAATAGAGTAAAAAACTTTCCTCGTTGTTGCATTCTCTTCGCTGTTGATATAGCTCTGTTTATGAGTTGAAAAACTCAATTAACCAGGATCTTTAGTTATTGATTCAACTCTTATACTTAACTGAATAATTATCCACAAATTTGGTTTTCAACGTATTTCTACGATGACATTTCTATATGTTGGGGAGTAATTTGTTTCTTTTACATCAAATGGTTGAGCAGTAACTTTCAATTGGGTACACCATACTGAAAGTTTGCTTTTTTCTGAGTGCGATACCAACTTTTTTTGAATTCATATCAAAACTCGATAAAGTTTATAGTTCATATTGTTATATAAACAGAAGATGATGTCAACTTGGTTGTTGTTATCACAGTTCTGGTATGAAAACATATTTTTATCAGCTTGATGAATAAATATTTTTGATATCACAAGAAGAAAATATTCCTGAGTGGAACCTGCCCGATAAAAAATTTAGGCTCGAAGTCGTCAATCATCAAAAATATGATTGAAATGCTTAGAAAACTAGTGAAATAATTATTAATGATTTTTTGAAAATAATATGAAACACTTCATATATTTTAATGATTTTATTTCATGTGCATAGTAGATATAGTGAGCACCATATGTGACGGATAAATTCATTTTCTACGTTATTAGCCATTTTCAAGAAAAACCCTGAAAGACGTCGATTTATGTATTCGAAAAGACACTCTGTGACAAAAAAATCCCCACTCCTTCACCTCCCTCAACGTGACAGCCACCCCCAATT
>WOGR01006494.1:0-13044 GCA_015342045.1 Leptinotarsa lineolata | reverse complement strand
GGTGGATGAAACGTAAAAACCACACCCAGTACCTAACTCCGTTTTGGAGCCATCGGTGTATATAATTTCTACATTAGGCTTACAGTCACTCAGCAAAATTCTGATGAAGTTATTATTTACGCTAGGAATTTCCGAATATTGGGAAATTATGACAATTGGCTTGAGCACTATTCCTCGTAAGTTAAGGTGGTAAAGAGGAAACTTATCAATTGTTGGCAACGTTCCGATGGACTTCATCTCTATGAAGGCCTCTGCAAGAGGTGGACTATTTTTCATTCCCCAATAGTTGTTTGTTAAGCTCTCTATAGATAGCCTACAGACCTTGTCCAGGAACCCATCTGATGAGAACCTCATTTTTTGACTAACATCTTACATGCCAAGAATTGTTTTCTTATATGTGCCTCCGCTAGAATTGCAGGACATGGAGAGGATCTAATCGCTCCAATACATTTTTCAATAGCCCTATACTGAATTCTATCTATGGAGGTTAAATTCGTTGAAGATGATGAACCATACAACACACATCCATAGTCGACGATAGAGCGAATATAGGCCCTGTAAAACATTAGAGCCATTTTTGGATTTACACCTTGCTTAGTGTTCGCAACACATCTTAACATGTTGATGCCTTTTCCACATTTTAAGTTTTCTGTCCAAAACCATACCTATATACTTATGTTCGTGCTTCACTGGTATATCGATGCCACATAATCTTATTGTATTTGGAGTAATAAGGCGACGTCTAGAGAAGAATGTGATACATGATTTTTCAGCGGAAAGTGTAAAACCATGTTGTGTGAGCCAATTTTTTAAGCAGTACATTATGCATTTTAAGTCCGATACGCATTCACCGTACGACTTACGAACCGTGTATATACAGAAGTCATCTGCATACTGTATGACTTTAATTGAATTATCAAATATGTCATGCAATTCTGCTGTATACACGTTGAATAAAATGGGGCTCATCACTGATCCCTGTGGTAAACCTTGAGAAACAAATCTAGGTCCATGCAAGACGTTGTGGGAATCCCTCACAAAAACTTGTCTCTCACGATATAGTTCGATAATCCTGCAGGCAGCCTTTATGTCGATACCAAAGTGATTCAACTTATCCTCGAGAATATTCAAGTCCACAGAATCATATGCCCCTTTCAGGTCCAAGAAAAAGCAGGCTAATATCGTATTATCAGAAAAATTGTTTTGGATGTCAGTAACTATATGTGCTACGGCATCAATTGTGCCCAAACCTCTTCGAAAACCGAACTGAGTAACTGGAAGTAATTTTTTTTTCCACGTGTAATTCCAATCTTAATTTTAACATCCTCTCAAAAATCTTTGTTAGGCACGACATGAGGGCAATTGGTCTATATGAGGAGGGAACTGTTTTTTCCTTACATGGTTTTGCAATAAATGTTATGATAATTTTTTTTAAATTGTTAGAAAATTCACCTTTCAACCACCAGTCATTAAAAATTTTTAATAAATATTGCTTTGCATTAGGAGGGAGTAAACCAATCATCTTGTATGTGACACTGTCGATGCCTGGCGATGAACTATTAGTTAATTTAAGTACGTTCTCCAGTTCTTCTATTGTGAAGTTTTCGTAAAATTCCTCATGAGCAGAATTGCTATTTCGCTTATTTACTCTTGTAGGAATGTTTATAGCAATGACGTATTCATATAATGGGTGTCCCATTCACGTCGGCGACGCTCTGCTGAATCACCCAGTATGCAACATAATAATTTCGGAAGATAGTATTTATCGATATGACTGCGAAAAAAGATTGAGCAATTCGAAAAATTGTTTTCCCTGGTAGCAATTGACCGAGGGAATCTTGTTGACTCATCCTGTATTGTCAAAGTTTCGGTAATGTACACCAAATAAAGCTCTATAGCAGGCTTTTCAATTTGTTGTTATGGAACTCTCTCATCTTCGTGAATAACAGGTTTTATTATTTAATTAAAACTTCTGAAACTCTTCATTAAACTTCCCAACCACACTTATGTCAGCATCACACTGTACATTGGGACGCCATAAATTCATACTTCTTGTATCCCCACAAAAACTTTGCTGGGTGTCCCTTGAATTGCCCTTTCCTTTACGAGTTCACATTTCTACGTTGTTTGCTCCAAGGAGGAATAACAAGATAAGGTCCCACAAATGACCACACTATTCTCCAGATAAGCAACTTCCTCTAATTAGGAACAGGGTAGTTGTATGAGAGTGCATTAGACCAATTAGTGTATTAGCAATAGATACGTAGTAGATCCCTTTCCAGTCCTGATTTCTGTAATGTATTTCATTTATTATAATTCCTCATTTGTCATACTCTATTTCAGATATTTCAATGCATACAGTAATTTTTTCAATTGCCCAATATCAACAAAAATGAAAAAATAATAATTATAATAAGTGGTCTTTATTTTCATCTTGGCGGAGTTTAGGTTACGTTATTCTAGCACTGAACCGGAATTATTTTCATATATAAATGTATGAATAGTGACAGTGATATATGAAACGTAGGTTTCATCATTGAATAACAGAAGTACATGTTGGTAAATTGTTTCAGAAAAAAAATAGTAGAGTAAAATTAATTGGATAATTTAATTGCGTTCAGTTTCATTTATTTCAATTTGATTCATTGTTTACCGAAGAGGACGGCTTTCGTTTTAATTTTAAACGCAGAAAAGATAGCAATCTCAATTTTCGGATAAGAGTTGTACTCGGTTATAGCTCTATAATGTTACGAATGTTTCTAGAATGATACTGCTGACGTGGAATGATTTTGGAGTAGAGATAATCTGGACAATGGTTATTTATTATTTGATGAATGAAGCATACAAGGTGTAGTGCATCAAAGAAAGCTCAAGAACAAAATAACGGATGATACAGACAACAAGTCCAACCTAATTGTGGAAGGTTGTATACATAGTTCAGCAAGACTTGTTTTTGTTACCATGAGAGTATTTTCAAAGAGCAAGTTTAGTGTCGTCAATAGTTAGAAAGTCGTTATTCAACGATTAGTGAAATGTAAAAAATGATTGTTTTTTGAGAGTATTCACATTTGACTTAGTCTTTTAACGAGTGGAATTTCAACGATTCATTTGTGGAATATCACTGCGCCATAAATCATAGCGTTATTCGTGATAGTTTTTGGAATTTCCTCATAAACAGCAACAAGTTACTCCAAAACTCTTTATTCAAACATGCTATTTTCCAAAAGTTATTATTCGATAAAGTATTGAATTTCGAAAATTATATAAACAATCGTTATAAGGAAGATAACCTGAATACTAGTTAGCTATAGCTTCAACTGAAACTCTTTTTTGAATTGAAAATCGAAACCTATTCAGATATATGTAAATAGGTAGGGTAGATTCAACGTGGATGGGTAAGTCTAAAGTGGATCTATTGAACCTACCACTTCAACCCGTGAGGGTTTCATTGTAGCTCACAGACTCGATCAAACAAATCCAGATTCTCAACGAAGGTCAGCTAGTAAGAGCAAATGCTGGAAACATGATCCAGTCCGGGGTGGAGCAGGTACAGAGTAGGTATGTGATCTACTACTAGTCTTTGAATTTACCATACAAGATTGACAGACAGTGGTATATTTTCCTCAATCCAGTGAGGACCCGATTAGCGGTCAGTAAGCGACTACCTCCGTACTAACAACAACACAAATGGGAAGTAGGTCCCCTGTGACGCATTTGAGAGACGCCCTTCAATAGCTGTAGGAAATTAACTGTGCTCCTTAGCTAGAAGGCGCTCTCCTGATCCTCGCAGGTAATCTGTAGCCATCCAGGCTGAAATGTGCAATGCTGGAATCTCATCTATGGACCTTCTGGAAAATATTATACGATATACTGGATATATTTCAGTTGACTGGTTGGTGTTGAACTTTAGGGATGTCCAAGGCATATAATTCTTTCATTAATGACCGCAGGAACCATATGGAGGCATCTGAATGTCAGCTGTACCTGACGATACATTATCACCGTTTGAGCTTGAGCATTTGCTGATCTGCTCAAAAAGTTTTGAATCTCTCATGATGATATTCAATCTCTCTGCTACTCAAAAATTTAGTTCAAAGCAGATTTAGAGTTTGTCTTGCTCTTGAGGAGCGGTTAAGTGGCTGTGAATCATTTATTCGACAACCATTTTCTCTGTAGACTATGGGTTGAATCCTTTCCTTTGAAAACCAAACACAAGCACTACAGAAGAATCGTTGAGGTGCTCTAAGAGCGAGGCCTATGCGAACGTAGCGATTCACGCTGGATTTGAATCACTGGAGATCAAATTCATTTGGGAAAACTTTCTCACGAAGTTCATTCCATATTAACGCAGTTTTCCAAATGGAAGAGTTCTTAAACAGTGTAGTTCGAGGTGTACTCAGTTGAACGTGAAAACGATGAGTAGCCACAGTCCGTCGCGTACTTCTGATATATACCGCTCTTGGTGGAATCAAATATGCCAAGTCACTTGAACACCTCCCGTGGAATTATCAATAGAAGAGAGACAAAACACCAACCTTCTTTCGATATTCCAGACTATCAAGGTTTCAAATGATGTTCGTGTCTCCAATCAGGAGAATGGTCTTTTTTTGGATGGAATCCATTAGTTTCAGTGTATGCTGTGGGGCGGAGCTCCATACATGAGAACAATACTCCAAAGAAGGTCTGATCTGAGCTTCATAAATCATCAGAAGTTGTTGAGGTGTGTACAATTTTCTGGTTCGAAACAGTGTTTCAAGCTTTTGAGAAGCGGCCTTTGCAATTCCAGTGACTTGATTGTCCCAAGACATATCGGTGTCCATTTTCACTCTCAACAAACTCATCAAAGTAGAAAGTAGAATTGTCTGTCATGATATTATTATATACGTTTCAGAGAAATTTATCTTTTTAGAGAAAACCGATGCCTTGGTTTCGCGACATTGAATTGAACCTGGTTACTTTCACTCCAATTCAAAATCAACTCTAGATTCTCATTAAGATCATCCATAAAAAGTCCTACAAATAACTAGGAGGAAATGGTCCATCACGAAGATCTCTCATTTTTTCGACAGTTTTCCTAAGCAAGTTAACAGAAGATGTTTACTTAGAATTCTACCATATACAATAACCTTTTTTTTTGTTTTTCAATTACCAAAAGTAAGCATTTTTTAGTGAATTATTATTAAATGTAATTCTATAATGAAGTGGAAGATAAAGAGATTTCCTGGAATTTTAATCAGTACTTACTGAGCTTTGAGTAATGAAATCTATCCTGAAATTGAATGAAAACCCATAAGCAGATGAATGACATTTATTTGCGAAACACTTATCGTCATTTTGTAAACCAATCAGTTGAAATCACAATGAATCGCATTGGAAACTTTCGATTTTATACTATGCTTCGATTTTCAAAACCTCAATTAGTTCAAACTGTGTGGGCTAACTATCATTCAGATAGAAACGAAATAAATTTATTCAGTTTCAACCAATAATGCATGAACAGATGCATTAACAATGATGAAAAATGGCCTAACCGTGGAAATTGAAACCCGAATCATTCGATATCCATATTCGTTCCTCCAACTCTAACTCCATTACCGTGATCCGTGAATACGATAAAAACTTGGGCCGATCTGTCAAATCCATCAAATCATCCTGTTTGATCCAAATGGTGCGGTGGGTAGGAAAGAAGGAGTGTTTGCAAGATCGGCAACTTCTGACCGGCGTTCTAACACTCGGTTCACTGAACAGGACTGGCCTTGATCCCATCATTTTCGGAAAAAATCCAAGTTCTAAAAAAATTCTGAATTATTAAAACTTATTATTTTGTATATGTATATTCCATTCCATCTACTCCATATTTTTCATTATTTTCCAGTTTTAGGCATTAAGTTTATATCATGAATTATCCAATCAAGAATTTGATTTTATTGAAATGGCTCTAAAAATGCATGTCAAAATTTCTAATCTTGAATAATAATGATAATAATTATTATTATTCATCACAAGGGAAAAATGATTTCTAATTTGTATTTACATTATTTGAATTTATGACGAATGGGCGGAGATTTGATAGCTGAAATGAAATTTCATGCTGGGCTAATAATTTACCTATCATTGAAGGCAAGTATCTCTTTTGTGATAACACGAGGGTCCAATTATTTCTTTTAGACCCAACTTTTTGATCACAGATCGAGTGTGGTTCAAGTTTTAAGATTGGTTCAGATAAAATTATCAGTTGTTCAGGGCAGGTTTGAACATAAACCTGATTCCTTTCACCACATAAGCGGAGATTTACTAAACCACTGGATTTTGGAGCTAGTGAGAAGAATTCCTTACAGAAGTATAACCTAACCCCGTAATATAAATTTGAATTTTGTGGCGCTTTTATTTGAAGTTCGAATTCCTTTTTTTTATTCATCACGAAATATGGATTTGTAGAAAATTATCGATGATGAATAAGTCGTCGTTTGGAATTCTAGAGAAATGTCTGCAAAGTATTGAAAAAAAACACAACATAACATGTCGTTATATTTTGTTCTAAAAATTGAGTTTGTGGTGATCATAAATGTGGTTTATGAAATTATTATAGATTTTCATCAAGTAACGGCCAAATTAATCAGAGAAAAAGTGATTATATTTCAACATCACCGTTCTGTACAATTGGAATTTTTTCCTCAGACTACAATATCCAAATCAGGTTCTAGGTTGGGTAAGGTTCAAATGACTATTGACTCAACTTATATAGAGTAAGCCAAATTGGACACTTTCAAAGGGAAACTTCTGTTTTCAAACTAGATAGATGGAAACTGTTGGCTCTGTTTGAGGATCAAACCTTATGACAAAGTCGATGGTGAGAACCGCATATCAATATCTCTCATCATTTCTGAGTCATATTTTTCGAAAATGTTCATTTTCAAAAAGTTGCTGTAACTTCTTTCCTTTCAGAAACTACTTATTTCCATGAAAACATAAAAACTTATTTTTTCAAATGAGACATCAATAGTTATTGATAGAAGAAAATATTTTTCAATGAGACACCCTGTATATCTCTGCATTATTTGATGGAGCTCAAAATCACCCTGCCAAAGATGTAGCACACTTGATGTTTTGATAGATCTTTTAGGTTTTTTCATGAACACTTTAAAAAGCACACTTTGATCAAGTAGGCTTTGGACGATGCGGCGATAAAACAGAATGCAAATCTTCACTGGCATTGTCAAACACATTCGCGATGAAGTGTGAGAATTATGAAAAAATGAAATAGGATAGTCTGTTTTCTACAAACTAGGGAAAATGCAGAGGCAGCAAGCAATTTTTATCACGAGAGGTATCTATAGAGAAGACAACCTTTCAGAGACATTTTCCCAAGTTTGCAACACAACCGAATTGATTGTGTCAATTTGAAAAAAAAAAGCCGAAATTATATAAATCAAATAGGGATGAGGAGTTGAAAGAAATAGTCGTTTTAGGAGCTGCTGAAAATAATCCCAAAATGTCAACGCGAAATTTGGAAATATCAATAGCCCTACCAAGAACTGAGATCGAGAGGATTTTGAAAAAACAGTCATACAGGACCAGTAGAGTTCATCAACTCAGACCAGTAGATTTAGCACACCGCATGTCTTTTTGCCAGTAATTTCTGAAAAGCTGCATCCAAGTGCGTGGTTTTTCGATAAATTATTGTATTTGGACAGACGAAGCTTATGTGAACAGTGCCGGCATTTTCAATCGCTACAATTCTCATACTTGGGCACAACAAAATACTTCTTTATTTTTGGAACAGGGAAGTCAAATAAGATTTGGATTCAGTGTGTGGGTAGGTGTTTTCAGAGGTTGAATTATTGTCCTGTTCATTTATCATAGCACTCTTACATCTGAGGTATTTAGAAATTTTTAGGTAGAATATTGAACCCCTTGTTGATGAATTGCCACTAATGGAGCTGAGGAGAACATATTCTCAACTAGACTGGGCTTCGCCTCACAACATTGCAATTGTCACCAATTGTCTGGCTGCAAATTTTGGTAATAATTGGACAGCCAAACAAGAACCCAACCGTTGGTCGGCCAGGTCACTGAACTTAACGCCTATCGACTTTTACCTCTGGGGATGATTGACCTAATTAATTCGGCAAAAAACGTTCGGAAAAGGTGTCGCTTGTGTGTAGGAGAAGCTAGTAGACATTTCGGACACCTTCTCTGAAGAAATACATTTCATTGTGTTGAAGTTTCTTCCATTAGTAGTACATATAGTATAAATTGTTATCAGTTTTATTGAAATTTTGCGTTTTATCAACTGCTGTGAAAGGCATACTCAACATTTGATAGCTACTACTGTACAATTTCTTTCTGTTTTATCGCCGCGTTGTCTAAAACCTACTTGATCAAAGTGAGCGTTTCAAAGTCAAAACCTAAAAGCTCTGTATTTCCAAGATGACTTTAGCAAAGCATCAAGTGTGTTACATTTTTAAAGTGATTTTAAGCTTTATTGAAATATGGAGAAATATATAGGGTATCTCATTGAAAAAATAGTTTTCCATCAATAACTATTGATGTCTCATTTGGAGAAATGAGTTCCATACAATATTGAATTCTTTTTATAAAAGTGCTTTGGAAACGTTTCCATATTAATTTTCGACAGGATAAAAGTAACATCAACTTTTCGAAAATGTACATTTTCGAAAAACATGTCAGAAACGATGATAGACATCGATATGCGGTTTCCACCATTGAATTTGTCATTAAATTTGACTCACAGACGCAGTCATCAGTTTTAATCTATCTAGTTTTAGAACATAAGTTTTACTTTAAAAGTGTCTAATTTGGTCCACTTTGTGCAGCTGGGCCTAAGTTTGGAAATAATTTTTCAGAGACAGGTAGAACTAGATGGTTCCAGCTGGCTTCTGAACGATTTTTGAGATCTTTGAAATTCGTCACCCTTTCACTGATTTCAATACCCTCATTTAACAATGGGGGTACCTACCATTCCGTCAGTAGGTACCTATCGTACAAAATTCCAAATATTATTTGTTGTCTTCTTATTATACAGATACAAATCACGTATTTGAATGCGAAATTCGTCGCAAGCAACGTCTTTCGAAAGATATACCATTCGAATATCAAAAATCAACAGAATATTTTTTAACGTCTCAATTCAACCATGAATGATAATGTACAGTAAAATACCAGTTTATACAATAACGATATTGACAAAATTACGTTATAGCATTCATCAATACTGAAATATATCTAATTTTGATTTTGGTATGGTCTCAACATAAGATATTCCTTATTACCTATCAAGGTTCTTGTTACTTGTCTCGAGTTTTGTACTATTTCCATCACTTCCACTCCTAGATGTGTGAATTCCTTAGAATTTTTGAGCGGTTCGATTATTTATTTTTTCCAACCTGTTTTTTCAAACATGGTTTTGTATTGTATCAACCAATATATTATGTACTTCGTTTTAATTTCTGTGTTCGATTTTTCAGTTTTTGTTAGTATCGTTACGTCATCAGCAAATGCTATGCATTGGTACTCATTTGTGAAAATTGTTCCTTTCATCTCCATTTGGCTTTTTCTAAAGACTTTTTCTATAACAAAACTGATAACTAGTTTATATCGATCTCCCTGTTTGAACTAAATATTATTTCCTGATTGGATGCAGCCTTTTTCGTTCCTTGTTTCCACAATATTTATCAACCTTTCACGTTTTTTTAGTTTTTTCATCAGTTGATTCTGTCATATACCTACTCAAAATCTACAGAAAAATGAATTAAGTGTGAACATATAATCAGGTTGTTTCTTTTAGGGAAAATATCTGGTTAATTACCAATCGTTTTTGTCTAAAACCTGCTTAATAGTTTCTGGTTATATTTTCCAATGTGATGTCCCCGTAATGTTCACAAACTTGCTCATGTCCTCTTTATATATATTGTCATCTTTTTTTGGTATTTTTGCTCTCAATAATCGAACATTATTTTTATAGTAGAGTCTGAATTGACCAACCTTTTTGTATCACAAACCTATTGAAATAGATCAAACATTGAATGTTGAATGAAGTCAACAGTAAAAACCGTTACCTTATCGGCTAGGCCGATTTTTGTGATTATTGCACACAAACGCCCAAAAAACAGGCAAACAGACAAAAATTCCAAAAATAATAATTAATAAAAAAGTTGGTTAAAATAAGATCCAACTGATTCAACCGTAAATTTAAGTCATTATTCGAAATTTTGTCTGGATTTGATTGTCGATTTCAACCAACCTGCTACTTCAGTGATTTGACCAACTTTTAGAGGAAACAGAACCTCGGATCGAATTCACTGATTTTTTTTTCTACACCAAAACTTTGATATGCTTTTTTCTGTCGAATATAAGAGATAGTAAACCTATGCAGAAATATTCAACAACTATTATCATTTCCTGTTGACGCCGAAACAGTGATTGACACGTGTGTCGAAAGAAAATATTTTACAGTTTTGGAGTTGAGGAAGTTGAAACATTCAAATGATGGTTCATATTGAAAATACTATTTATACCGTCGCCTGTTCCATAATTATATTTTTCATATTTCATTCTAGATATTTAGACTATTAATGTTTGATATGATAGAACTGACCGATATTTCATGAAAATCTATTATAACGTATTCAGAAAACATACTTGATCGTGAGATTTCCACCTGAAAGTTTACAAAACCCTGAAAAGTATTTAGCTTTACAATAGATAGCATTATGACGCCAGGAGATGCTATCGTATAGCCAAATATGTCAAAGTTTCAATATCTGTGATGTGAATATGAAAGGGCATGTTTTTCATTCATTTTATTTGAAAAATTAAAAAAATAAATGAATAAAAAAATTGAAAAAAATTTTTTTCTTTTTTTTTTCAATAGTCTATTGTATTTCATTGTAATTTATTTCATATCATGTATTGTATTTGTAGTATTACATTGAATATCTTGGATCTCATATTATTTTATCGTAGCATCATTACATCTGTTTTATTTTTTTACATTTTTACATATCACATATACACATGATCTATTATTTTTTATTCTCTGCTCTACAAATCTTCAATTTTTTGCATTGTATTTTTCAAGTGTTATCATATTTTCTATATTATTAATATTACTATATTCTCATATCGTACTTTGTTTATGAGAAACAAGTGCTTGCACTTGGTTTTATTTTATTTTTCATTGTGAAAGAAGTTATTATTATTCAATGAAATTCATTTTTTTGTGGAGGAAAATCAGTTTTTCATCGATTTTATTCTGGGTATTTTCACCTTCCACAGTCTGAAAAAGTATGAAAATAATAATGGAGAACTTTATACAAGTGCAGAAAGGGCAAACTTTATAGTTTATCCTGATAAGTTACTGCGTTAAAATCAAATTATTTTTCACAAAGAAAAATATTCTATTTATCAGTAACTTTTCGTATTTTGATAATTTTGCCTATCGAAAAAAATCGCTAAGAAATAATACGGTACTTATCTTTTACGTTTCGGAGGCCAAAATCTGCCTCCGTCTTGAGAAATGGACAAAAAGATTCAAGTCTATTTGCAGTTATTTCCTTGCTTGTTCTTTCTCAACTTCTTCGACAGATGTCGAAGGAGTTTTTGAAATGTGAATTCTGTTAATGTTGTTTATTGACAACTAAAACATTTGATGTAATACAAGGTGCTCTCCGATATCAGTCTGTTACCATTTCGCCACTATTCATATTTTTCAAAACGGGCAGCCAAGTAGGATCCATTTCTAAGGAGCTGCTCTAAATACAATTCTCTCCAGATATGAGAATAGATGGTGATTCTTTTAATTTCAGACTAAAAAAGGAAGGTAAAAATACCCAGAAGAAGATCGATAAAAAATTATTATTATTCATTATTATTCATGTCTGCATACCGCATATTCATATTCACGATTGAATAATATTTCAGCGATTTTATGGAATATTTCATAAAATACAGGTAAACTTGTATGTATTCCGTCCCTGTTCGATATGATACCTGATGAAGTATAAATTCAACAATTTTTTCTGACTTTTATTCTGAACAATTTCTTAGAACGATATCATATTTCGCGAATGAACGAAACCACTTTTGAAACAAAATGAATAACTTCTCGAACCGACATTTTTAGCAGAGATAACTTTCCCTCGTAAACTTAAAATAAACAAGTTTTTCCACCCCTGAGGCACATTGGTTGAGAAAGGACAACGTTGTATCCGCAAATAACTTTGGATTGTATTTAAAAAGTTGACATTATTTGAAAATATTGTATCTGAGGGTTGGTTTCTGAAATTTCACAGGAGCTGATTATAATTAGGCTATTCGAAATAGAGTGCCACGTGTGAATGAATTCTTTATCAGATCAGATTCACTTTCTACTTTCGATAGTGCGTCAGAACAGGGGACAGGGTGAACTGAACATATTATCAAATTTTGAAATTCTCAAATGAGCGGTATACTTATTGACTACTTACTTTGTTGATTATAACAAAATCTGAAGACATTTCTGATAAAAATTAAAAATAACTTCGAAATTTGACATCCAACTCATCAAAATGTTTCGACTAAACAAGTTCAACATGAACTGAAAACAACTTTTTTCATATAAATGCACAAGCACCGTCGAAAAATGTTCAATACGTTCTGATATTGGTGCCTATATGAAATTAGAGTAAATTTATCTGAAAAAATTAAATTGACTGACAATTTGTCATATATATCAACTATGCCCAGGACGATCATCAGAGTAGGATACTATTCGTCATGGAATTTTTAGACTCCGCGTGAGATGATTATTGTACAAAGAAATGAGATGAAACGAATTTTTTTGATATTAGGACTCGTTCACTTTCAAATATTGAAACTTTACCAGGTTTTAGAACTGTCGCACTCTTGGCCGAAAAAGGTAAAATTGGAGAATTTTGTGTGGATTAAATCTAAAAACACTTCCATCACATCGAAAATCCTATACTTTTCTCAGTTCTAACGAAGTTGACTAAATCATGGAATGATCCGAAATGTAGTTTTTAA
>WOGR01006493.1:0-13044 GCA_015342045.1 Leptinotarsa lineolata | reverse complement strand
AAACGTTTTCATGGCCTAAGTAGATGTTGCGCGCTTATCATCGACATCGCGTATTCAACATGGAAACTGTACCGTTTCAATTTGACTTGCAACAATCCATAGCTGCCTTGGGTTATCATATAACCAAAGAAATTGTTTTCTCACTATAATGCAGAATTGAGAAATTCTAAGTTCCGAACATACAGAAGCGATGAGAGAAGTCTGATTAGAAACACGCTCCACTCTACTTGATATTCCGATATATTCAACAAATTGTAAGAAAATTACTAATGCCAAAATTAAAATTGTTAATATACCAATGTTAGTGGTGAAAAAAATTCTATATATACCTCGGCTGAGAAAGCTTTTAATTACCTCGCACATTATATCCCTCGGCTCTACGCGCCTCATGATATAAAAATGCTCGGTAAATAATAGCTCACTTCTCACCCTAGGTATATAATATACTATTCTGTTCTGCTATGTGACTTTGAGTTACAGGTTGGAAAAAGTATCAGGAAGTTTATCGAGACCGGCAGAAAGATTATATCCACCAGAACTTAAACAATGAAAACTCTGAACTCAAGTGAAATCCCCCCTGAGGTTTATTCTACTGTAGAGTCAGGTCTCATCTACCAAAACTGAGACTTCTGGTAGGAGTATGTCAGAAATTGGTCAGACTGTTTATCAACTTTGAAAATGACATTTATTAAAGTTCTTTTTCATCAATATTTATGAATTCGACTTTATTCTCCTGCCCTCCAACAGTAGTTTGTCTTCAATGGTTAGTTGTGTCTAACAGTTACATTTCTATGTGTACAGAGTTGTAACATTTATTTTGTCTAAAATTAGTGCTACTATGATTTTCTTCTGTTCAGAATGTTTCAGTATATCTATAATAAATTAGCTTAGAAATGTACTTACATGCTTTAGGGTTTGCAGAATGCTGATTTCAGTCTGAATTTTACTGGGATGATTTAGTTTGTGTATTTGAGACAAGGTACTTCTAGACTTCATTATTTTTTTGATGGCCACCATTTTACAAGTAAACTAGAATTGTTGATTGTTCAAAACTGAACTCGACCTAAAATTATTTTACCTTTTCCAGAGCAAGTCTCACTTCCCCAACGGCACCACGTCCAAGTAGTGTAGAAGGTTCATACTTCTGTTTCAATTCGGCTGGTAAATAATTCATATCTTGCGAATACATGCATTTGTATACGAAGACTGAAAAATATATGAAAAGAAAGTTTGACAATCACTTCATTAAATTACCTTTTCGTTTATTTAAACCAACAGCAATCACGTCATCATTTTGCAAAATATTCGTATTATTTTTTCCAATGAGATGTCCATTAAGATAAGTACCGGCTCTGCTGAGATCTCTTATAAACGCCAATGCATTGTAAGGGTCTTTGTAAATTACAAAGTGCTCTTTACTGAAAATATTTTTTATATTTTGACTTATGTTCATCCTTTCTATAATTGCATCACATTTTTCGGATCTTCCTACTTTGAACTCGTTTTTATGGAGATCTGAAAATGCAAGTCTTCAGCCAAAACAAGTATAACCGTGTTGTCAGTCTGTATATATATATATATATATATAGGATCAATTTCATATGTGCATAATAACAGAGATAAATTTACCACCAACTAATTTGATGGCGGGCAAGTTTTTAATTTCATCGGCGAATCAAACGATTGATCAGATGAATTCATTTATTCGTCCATTTGTAACGTTATCTCATTTCTATGTTTTGAGGCAATTCCAAAGATATTTTTTAGATAAATTTAAAAACTTGCCTGATAGGACAAAAACTTGTTTACCAACAGGAATTATTCAAATACAGAGCCTTTAGGTTTTTTCATGTAGAATTTGAAACGCAACCTTTGATCAAGTAGGCTTTGGACGAGGCGGCGATAAAACAGAAAGAAATTTTTCAGTAGTAGCTATCAAATGTTGAGAAAGCTTTTCACAGGAAAGTAGTAAAGTAGTAATACATTATTTACTAACAATGTTGTGTCAGAACTTGAATAGTTCAAAATTAGATCATTTGTCTTGTATCACTGCTCTTATAATGTGAATGAGCTGGTAGATACTCCTGATAATAAAACACAATATGAAAAAAATTGCTGGTATTTAGTAATGTATCAGGTTACATGAAAACCGAAAATAGAGGACTATATTTTACGAACCGAATTACGTAAAGCTTATGAAAACAGTAACAAATAACAAGAAGTTTATGATGACAATTTCACCTACCCCTAGGGAGATGGTAAAAAATAAAAAACAGTTTTTTGTGCTTCAAGAACATGGCTATTCAAACTAGAGTCTATGCACAGAGACCTTGTGAATGGTGAGAGATAAGAGAGTAGGTTAAATTGTGCCAAAGCTTTCTATTTTTGGAAACTATGGAATAATACTAAGAAATAAATGAACACGGTTTTTGGTTAGAAAAATAGACGGAAAAATGAAAAATTTCAAACTTCATTTTTGGCTGAATCTTCTTTATTCACAGAGATAGTGAAAATGAGTTTGAACTTTGCCGCATAAACTTTCAATTAGCTATCATCCTCACCCTCAATCGAAATTTCAAATACAAACCTGTATTTTTTGTAGTAATTGTCTTGAAAATGACAGTAATTTGATGATCATCAAACAGCGCAACCTGAGTAAATATGTAAATACTATGCCTGACGATTTAACTACTTTTTTATCTGATCAATACCGTAGATTGCTGAGGAGAGTGGTGTGATGACTGCCACCTAGGACCTTCCGAATTATTTTTCAGTTTTTAGTACATTATCGACATCATTATCATCTTTTTTTTTCAATAAAATCGTTAACATGAACTTTTTTTAAATCATTTTAATAACAAGTTTTTAGTTTCTGATTTTGTTACTCAATTTTTCTCATTCTGTTTAGTTCATTTAGTGCCTGAGTATTACAAAGTAATATGTAATCCGCCTTTTTGTAGCTGCGGCCATCTTGAATTTGCATCTATTTCGAAGTGTAGTACTATTTTACTAGTCAAGCTCTGTCATCTGATACCCATATTGAAGTAGTTGTGAAACAATATGTAATCCGTCATTTTGTAGTTGCGGCCATCTTGAATTTGCATCTTTTTCAAAGTGTACTACTATTCTACTAGTCAAGCCCTGTCATTTGATAAATATATTGAGCTAGTTGTGGAACAATATATAATCCGACATTTTGTAACTGCGGCCACCTTGGATTGTCATCAAAGCTAAATGTGTGTATCAAATATCAGATTAATCTGTCAACAGGAAGGGGGTCAAACTTCAATTTCTAAATTTGACCCAAACAAACAGTTTTAAAATTCACAGACACTCCATTATTTGAATGAATAAAGCACCATACAGCTGACATGAATTGGTATCCCAACCCTCCATTCCACAGAGGTTTTTCAATGTAAAACCCCTAGAAGTTTTAGAAAAACTTTTTTTGTCCTCTCCCCATGTAGATACAGAAATAATCAGGGTTATGTGAATTATATCAGAGGTGAAAACAGAAATACCAATCATTTACATAATAAATATTCCTAGTACTTAATGACATTAATATATAAAATGCATCATGACGCATTTCCCGATAACTTGGGCAAAATGATAAAATATTATGAAAACTTTCACTAATACAATGAAAGGATCAGTCATAATATACATATTGAAGTTGAAGAATCAGTTTTAAAAATATCAATGAAACATTTTCCACTTTAAGGTACCGTTTGTACAATAGGTGAATTTTTCAATTACAATTCCTGAAAACAAACATTATTAAAGGGGGTAATAAGTTAGGTTAAGTAATAAATATTTATGATTATCCCTATATAGACGCCTTATCTGCCATAAACAAATAATTTGAATTAACTTTAGGGTACTGAAAGATGTTATTCTGTATACCAACAATTTGGGACAGAAACTTCAATTTCATTCATTATAAAATTTCTCTGAGATCAATAAGCATATATAAATGCTCTTTGTTCTTACCGAATGATTCCAGATACATCATATAGGATATAAGGCGACCCCATGGTAATACTCTCGTTGGATCCTCGGGAGTTAATGAATCAGACAATTTCAGAGGAGTTGCAGTGTCAGGAAGATCTTCGTATGATTGAAATGTAAATACTGGAATGAAATACTTGAATCTTGAAATCTAATTATCATATTGAGATGTACAGTTAGTTTTTGTTCATGATAGATACTTTATTAATCATGTTAGGTACACAAAATACATTTATGGCAGGTCACAGTTTAAAAATGGTGAAATAGTAGTTCAAAAGTAGTATAAAAGGTTTTTTGTAAAAACATGTTTTACCTTGACAAAACAAGAAAATTACACTTGAAAAGGTTTATCAAAATTCATGCTATTGTATCGAAAAGAAAAAAAACTATGTTCAATTACTCAATTTTATAATTTTTTGTCAACATTTTGAAATGTTTGCTAAGTATGGCGTCCTGACTTACTGAAAATTTAGGAGGTTTATAACTATTTATCAGAGAAGGACACCATTTTACCACTTAAAGGAGTAGAAACTTGATTTCAAAATAGAATGTTTTATCAACAAGTAGTGCGTCGGAAAGAGTATCGTATTCCTGGGGATTCGGAAGAGTGCTTGTTTTTGGTCTCAAATATTTATGAAATATTTAAACTTCATACAATTTTTTCTAAAAACCAAGAGAATATAACATACATTTTTTATCCACTGGTCTCTTCAATTCTAAAACATATCAAGAAGCTGTTAATATTTTCAACAGAAGATAGTTATACATTTCACAATAGTATGTGAAATAGTGACTTCAAAAATGGAAAGTCTCAAAATGAATATCAAGAACAAACATCAACCATTGGTGGTCAATGAAAAAAGGACGGAATTTATGTACTGCAATCAGTAGCGGACAATGTAAGTGAGGATACTATTTCAAGCATATTGAAATTGAATAAGTATCCATACTCTGAAAGGAATAGTTTGAATTTTGTTTATAATTTCAGAGATATTCAAAAGATACTGCCTTCATGGCAAAAACAATTTTATTCTCTGATGAATATGCATTTACTTCTAGATACTTCAAAGATAGTAAAGTTGGGTCCTTCTTTTTTCTACAAACTATAAATTCCCAGTGATATCTGCAATTTTTGAATGATCCGTTGTATGAAGCATATTAAAAAATTTCAATATACCTGTACTTGCTGTGTAGTTGTTATTATGACATACATAAATAATATTTTGTATTGCCAGTAATTTTACAGTATTTTGCAAAAATCAACATTGATTCGAGTTGATGTATACAATTTTGTAGATGCAGAAAACTTGAAGATATTATATATTAGCGAACCACCCCGGCTCCGCACGGGTACAATGCTGATACTAAATATACATATAAACGCGTGCGATTATACGGTGCTATAGGGCGAAGCGCGGCCGTCAACGCGCTATTTATAGGCACGCGCCGCCGTTTTCCCGGCCGGAACCGCCGCAACCGCTATATCCCTGCATTTTAAATCTGTAATATCTTCGGAATATTCCTTTAAATTACATACTGTAAAGGGCCATATTGATCTATATTGAATGCACAATGTATTTAAGGTACTTAATTAGATGAGGATTGATGCTGTATTGCTTAAAATCGCTTTGTAAATAATCCATTATTTCTCGAGGATAAAAAATTACGTTATTACGGGTTATTGCTAAGAAATAGACATAAACCAACGCTGACTCTTTAGTTGTGTACAATACTGTAGTACATCATTTTGATCTATCTCGTAGGGTTCAGCCAGCATTTGCAATGTAAGCGCCAAAAAATGTGACTAAGACATCACATTAGAAACCTCTGAAATGATCAGTGTTTCTCTACTATATTATGCATGTTATATACTTATAAATCTTCCTCTTGACTCACTGTATCTACTTAAAAAACCCGCATCAAAATCTGTTGCGTAGTTCTAAAGATCTAAGCATACATAGGGACAGACAGCGGGAAGCGACTTTGTTTTGTACTATGCATTGATACATACCATTATAATTTTTTTGACCAACAGCAATTGCATCACCATCTTTCAATTCTTTTTTTTCAGACTTCTTCAAACGTGTACCACATATATATGTTCCATTCTTACTGAGGTCTGTTATAAACAAAACAGAACTGTTTGGATTTTTAGTAATGACAAAATGCACTTTGCTGATACTAGTCAGAATATTCTTCTCAACATTTTGTTTTTCGAACATTAAATCACAACGTACTGATCTACCAACTTGAAATGGTTCTTTCCTGATAACTGAAAAAAAAAACGTAAATAAAATAGGTAGGACTTCAATAAAAGATGAAATATCCATCTAGGAGTAATGAAATTTAAATCTTCATTATGTCTAAAATTATGCCTTGTACATGTGTATTAGTTCAACTATAAGTTTAGTTCAACTATGATATGTTTGACTTGAGAAATATCCTAGAAATTACGTTACTGTTCCTCAGATTTATTTAATGTGTATAATTTTCAGAGAGGATTGTGATCTTGTTACATCTGGCGCCTCGGGGAGGTTTGGAAAATGTTTTTTTGCCAACAGTTCAGGAAGTACCTACTTCCCGGACACTTTTCTTTGAGAAAGTAGTATTTTTCATTTCAGTCACTGTAAATATAGAAATTTTGGTAGGTATGGTTTTGATAAATGCAGTTGAACATTACTATAGCAGTGGAATAACAACTGACAGCTATTTGACATGGTTTTGTTTGCAATTATTGCAATAAACTATGGAAACCAACAGCGATAGTGAGTTTAAAAATATGAGTTCGAAATTTCCAATGCAGCATCTGTTGCAGCAGCACAATTATGGCCTGAAAAATCAAAGTCCGCGTACAAAAACGTTCATGATTTTTTCTCAAAATGGATGGATATGAAGAAATGTAACACTATTACAGAGGATATAATTTTGGTTTATTTGGAGCAAAAATCTGAAACTGTCAAATCCTCTACCTTATGGAGCATGTTAGGTTAGGTCAGAAGTGAGCGGGTCTATTCGACCCTCCACCGCAACCCACAAGGGTTTATTGTGGCTCACACCTATTCAAACTCTACCAAATAAACCCAGCTTCTTGACGAAAACTTGATTTGGTCCACGGCGGGGCAGGCACAAAGTAATTATGGAGCATAGGGTACATGCTTATGGAGCATGTACTCTATGCTGAAAAGTACAATTTAATTGAAGAAACATGAACATAGCCACTTCCCTAAAGGTTATCGCATTTCTATTAAGGAAGAATGTTGGTTATACCAGAGTAATGAAATCAGAAGATCAATATTAAATGGATATCAGATCAACACATTCATTAGAGAAACAGATTTTGAAATATATCTGATGCTAAAGGTAATTTTACCAAAATATTACGATTGTAGGATATGAAAGTATCAAGCTAATTTGCTTCAACAACAGTTATTGGGTTAGCAGGTATTGTAGACAGGAATAATCAACAAAAAATGTCAATTGATCTAATAAACGACAAAGAAGACACGTTGCTTGTGAAAATACCAGTTCCCAAAACACATATCGAGAAAACGTTTGGGTAAGAAAACCTGCTGTTGTATAGAGAATATTTATGTTTACGGCCATTCCATATTCAGCATACCAGATCATTTGTGAATTTCAAATAAGGGAAAATGTTTGATTCTGCCTGTTGATAGCCACAGTTTAGGCAATCTTAAATTGAGAATCGCAGAATTTTCAAATTTACCCCCGCCTAAAAATAACACAGGCCTTAGCATTCGTCGAACTTCAGTAACGTTATTTGCTGATAATGATAGAAATATCATAAATTTGAAGAGACATGATGAATGGAAGTCTACCAATGTCGCTTAAGGATATATAAATAATTCACATACAAACAAAATCATCAGATGCAACAATCAATCTGAACTGGAAAAAACTGTGTACGCAACACGTTAATAAACATTTTTTTTGACTCGCAGACTTCCAAGACTCACCTATGGCTCGTCCTAGAATTTAACCCCTCCAAAAAACAGCATTCTCCGGAGTGGTTAAGTAAATTATTATTGTTGATTTATATATCAAGTTTCAATTTTTTATTCTCTTTTATTATATGTTCCAGAGTTCAGAGTTATCTTCAAACTGAAGAGATTATAAAAACAAAGCAAGGTTCTGTTGACTTCGACATACCTAATAAGAATTATAAAGCACCCGATATTAGTCTCATAAGTTCTAAAATTTGTGCAACAAGTTTTAAATTATGAGAAATAAAGGTAAATAATGCAGAAATGTCATTTCTTTGGATATAGGTAATTATCTAAATATCAATATCTGAAGTGTCACTAGATACTTAAAACGAAAAAATTTTCAAGAGAACTTGAAAAAATATACATACATGCAAAATGACTGTTACTACTCCCACAGGATTTTATTAAATTTATAACATTTTTCAAATTCATGGGAGGCTATTATAAAATTTAATATTATTTCATTCAAAACATATGAAATGCTTACCAACTGTTTCCAATGTAGAAATACAAGAAACAAGTCTTCCCAACTCAGGAAGATCTTGTGAGGAGTTGGGAAGAATTTCGTTATTGTCAGTCATAACTGAACTAACTTGGTAAAAATATAAACTAATGTTTTACGTTCAGATGGTTCTTAAAGTAACACAACAAAAGAAAATAATATAACAAGAAATGTCAATACTGAAACACGTGCGAATTCCACGAATTAGAAAAAACAAAATGCGCCAAATACAGAATCGAAGTAGACGTTGCCAGTGTTAACTTTCTTCTCTGGGAACATGGCATATAGAATGTAGGTACGTTTTATTGGGCATGTTTCACACTTACATATTTTAATACCAAAATATGTCACGTTTATCAAATAATGAAGAAAAATGTTTGAAATTTCAAATCTTGAACGAACGTGCCTAACGCGCCTACGTGGAAGCAAAGGCCAAGAATACTTAGAGAGAAAAGTCGAGTTAATATTTTGACTCTTGTACTTTTTTACCGTCAATTTTTTTATGTCAACGACATCGTCTACTTTGGTCATTAGCCTGTTGTCCTGGAAAGGCAATGCTGATATATCCCTGCGCCACCTAAGGAACATCAAGGCTATATAACTTTGCAGAATCATTCCAATTTCAACTTGGTAAATTCTCAGGAGAACAATATCTGGTTGAGGTGGTGATCGTTCTCACAACCTTTCGAATTATGCAAATTATTGATAATTAATTTTGAAATATGCATATCAATGCCTACGATGAATGTTTTCGAGTAAAACATGAAAAATCAATAATTTATATTGAATTCAAATGAAACTGAAACCCACTCTGGAGACCATTTTTCAATTTTCCAATAAGTTCCTTAATACCCAAAAATACTTGAAGAATATATTAAATTTAGTTAGCAGTTTTGTTGATTATGTAAATGGAAGAAAATCTATTTTCTTGAAAATCAGATTGAAATTGAAACAAATATGATCAAATTTCTTGCAAATTATAAATTTCCTGCAAATTATTTATGTAAGGCTACTACTTTGTAAAATGCTCGTCCGATTATTGTCTTAAAAACTGAATAAATCATGAAGTAAAGTTCATAATTCACAATCTGAAAAATAAACAAAGCTCAAGCAATACAGAATTTGGTAAAGCGTAAAAAAATGGCCACTGAAAAGCTCACCCCAAAAATGTGAATTATTATGAATTATGTTTATTCTTTCTGTTTGTTCTGATCTAATTATTTTTGCAGACTTTGTTAGCTCATTTATGGATTGATGAATTTTATTCTATTGTATAATATAATTCCAAAATAGTAGGCACTAAATTCTCAGAAAGTTTTTTTAATGATTAAAACACGTTGTTCGTTATTATATGACCATTTAGCTGCGTGGGTATGATTTAAATAGAGGATGATGAAATATATAGAATCACAACCTGACAACAAAATGGAAAAAAATAAATTTGTTTTTAGCTTTTTTTTAATGATTGGCGTTTTGGAAAATTGTCTTTTTCCGTTCTCAAAACACAATAAATTCGCTCGTGAAGAATGATTCAATAGGAAATAAGTATATTTCCAATTCATCAGAGGTGAATAGATTGGGTTTTGAGAGCGGAAAAGAGTAGTTTTCCGAAACGTTAACCATCCTGAAAAAAATAAGTATAGAAATTTCATATTTTCCATTGATTAACATTTGTGAACACAAGTTATATCGACTAATTTAACTTTTCCACGGTTTATATTACTCAGTAACTTTTCCGGGTTATTTTTTCAGACCCTTTAGAACTCTTCATCGTCATCTATTCGAAACCGGTCGTAACAAATAAAAATCGTTGTTGAAATTAGACAAAAAGTATTTTCTTTATCCAATATTCAATATGAATTCATACAAAATAAATAGGTCATCAATCGAACGAGTTATAAGAAAAGGTTAGGAAATTATTTTGGAGTTAATGCGATTGAAGAAGAGGACCGTAAGTGAGCTATCCTTCTAAGTTTGTTGAATGAACAAGTATAAAACTTGTGCATGACATGTGTATTCGTATCGAATCGGAATCAAAATTATTCAAGTTCCTACTAAAATTATTGGACGAACATTTTAAACCGACAGTGTCAGTATTTGCGAGTCGTAGGAAATTTTTTGATTCACGCAAATTACCAAGTGAAACACCTTAAGGATGGGCCAGGGATTGCGTAATATAATTTTTATCTGTGGTTTAGAATGACAAATGGAGATTGAACGTTCGTCAGTAGATCTATATTATAGACGGATAAAGAACAAATACTGTGAGTTTTGCTCAAGTAATGGAGATCACCGACTCGAAATCTGCTGTTCAGCCAGGTTTTCAATCAACGTCAGTCAAGAAAGAACCGGAAATGAATTTCGTCAGTACTATATAGTTCAAAACAAGACTCCTGCGTAAAATATTCGAACTATCATCAAAGCAACACCTCTAGCAGTCATGCATTAATGATCAATATTTGGTCGCAAAAACCATTAGGAAAATAAGTATATTTTCCGTGAATGTTCTTGTCATATATAACACTAATTAACAAAATTTACCTTTTGTCTGTTGCCGCGAATTTTATGGTCGATGGTGTTTACTTATGAACTATTTTTGTCAAATCTACCCTCAAAAGTTTTCGTGCAGCTTGAGTTACTTTGTTTTCGATTTTTACCATTTAAGCGTATTTCTTTATCGATAACGTGCACATTTTGCAGTGGTTAGATTAATATCTGAAGTTTTTTCGGCATGAGTAGTTCCAAGAGACGTTCAAACAATCCAAATAATTTTTGCCATACATGCGGAGAATATATGTTGAAATGTAGAAAAGTTAAATCAGAGTTGGTGAAAAATACCTATTTTGAGTATTTTGGGATGGTCTTGGGGTTGAACATGAGAAGTCTTGGGATTGTATTTGTAAATCGTGTGAGAAATATTTAAGATTATGGAAGAATGGTAAAACGAGTGCCTTTAAATTTGGAACACCAACTATTTTGTAGTGTGAACATAAACGGTTTAAACACTAAAAATCAAGCTAAATGACAGTACCCAAGTACTAGTTGTGTTTAGCTTCCAGTGCAGCGTTTACCTGACCTTTCAGTGCCTAAAAATATATATGAGCCCTTAGAAAAAGACAATGAACGACAAGGTTCATCACAGAATGATGCTTATTTTGAATGTATGTCAAATGAGCCAAAGTGTTTTTTCCAAAATGAGTTAGATGATCTTGTGAGAGATTTAAATCTCTTTAAATAAGCTTCAGAATTATTGGCATCAAGATTGAAACAAAAAATTTTGCTCTCTTCAGGTAATAAAATAACTTTTTATCGTGATAGAGAAAATGAATTACGACGTTATTTTTCTGACGAAAACTGTAGTGCAGTTTGTACAGACTTTAAAAACTTGTTGATAAAAATGAGCTTAAAACAATACGAATCAAACGATTGGCGTTTATTCATTGACAGCTCAAAACGTAGCCTAAAATGTATTCTGTTATACAACGGAAATACATATACTGGGGTGCCTATTGCCCACAGTTCAAAGTTAAAAGAAGAATATTGTAACATCTTGCTAGTTTTGGATGAAATAAATTACAATGACCATAAGTGGCAAAGTGTTGATTTAAAAATGGTATTATACTCCTCGGTCAACAAATTGGTTACACTAAGTTTCCCTGTTTTATATGTCTTTGGGACAGTAGAGCTAAACAAGAACATTGGGTGAGAAGAAAGTGGCCCTTGAGAGAAAATATGACGCCTGGAAAGCACAATATAGTTCAGAATTCATTAGTGGGTCGTGACAAAATTATCCTTCTGCCTTCCGCCATTACACAAAACTGGGCATCATGAAGCAATTTTGTAATCATTAGATAAAGATGGGGACCGCTTCTCTTACATTTGCCAAAAATTCCCACAGCTCAATATGGAAAAGACTAAAGCCGGTATTTTTAATGGCCAGTAAATTTGGCAACTTGCGAAAGATACTCAATTTAGAAATTCTATGACTGGCTAGAACTGAAGGCTTGGACAGCTTTCATCTCTGTGATGCAGATCTTTCTCGGAAACAGAGAAGATCAGAAAATTATGTTGCGCTTGTAGATGACCTATTACAATTTAGGATTATGAATCTAATCCAGTTGTAATAGAAATAATTGTTGACAAATGGTCGTTTGCTTTTCCGTTGGTACAGTTGCAATATACAGATAAATTTTTCACTTCATTATGGAGATAAAATTCAACCATTGGATTCATTTGAAAGTGAAAAAGAATAAAATGGAAAAATTGAAATAGTGAATATTTTTGTAATGAAGAATGGAGGTTAGGTTAGGTTAGGATAGGTCAGAAGTGAGTGGGTCTATTCGACACTCCACCGCAACCCACAAGGATTTATTGTGGCTCACACCTATTCAAACTCGACCAAATAAACCCAGCTTTTTGACGAAGCCGATTAGTTTGTATGGTGAGTGATCTTCAAGGTCAGATGGCACCAGTGTGGTTCTACCAAACTCTAAAAACCTGATTAGGTCCACGGCGGGGCAGGCACAA
>WOGR01006492.1:0-13045 GCA_015342045.1 Leptinotarsa lineolata | reverse complement strand
GTTTGTACCTGGGTTATATTAGGTTATATTCTTTGTGTGGGTGTTTCTCTAGGTCCATTGTTTCTAGGAATTGGTATCGTTTTGTGGAGTATGTTGAATGTTAGGTCTTGTTGTGTTTTTATTTGTGTTTGTTTCTCGATGAGTGAATTACGCTTTTTGAATTTATGAAGGTTTAGGTTCTCCCAGATAATCATACGGTTTTCTTTATTCATTTGATTGATGAGTTTGATGTTTTCTGGTGGGGGAAAGAAATGATTGTTTTGTATGGCGTATGTGGCGAGATTTGATTTATATGTTATTGTATTATTGCTTTCTTGTACTCGTCGTACTTTCGGATCAGTTTTTTCTTTGTTGAGGTTAATACCTGTCTGAAAAGATCTGACTGTATAAAAGGGCAAATGATACGAGGAAATATTCAGTAGAGCCACGATGATGATAGCACAGTCTGCTATCGAAAGCGCTCATATGTAATTAAAATTTATTAAAGTTTTCAATCCTTTTGTAAACAAGTATTAATATCTAATTATTAATAATAAAACATTGGAAATGAAGGAAAACTAGTTGCTTGAAAACTGGTGCAGTGGTGTTGTAGGATATACCGGTATGTATTTGTTTCTACTTCATTAGGAATGCTTGGTGGGCAAACTAAGAAAAAAGAAGGTGATTTTTGTGTAAATGAAAAATAGTTATTTTACAGCAAGTTTTTATTCATATTCCTATTTTTTTTTCTACATGAATACTTCCAATTATGTATGTATTGAAATTGGAATGAATACAAACATTCTTCAAGTGATAAATACGTTGAGTTGAAATTCCATGCAGGTTCGGATTCGGATTCGAATTTTGACTTATGTTATTCAGTGGTGACGATATTTTTTCTCATTACTCTGACATTTCACCATTGAATAATTTGTATCGTGCTAATGAAATAGCACAGTTCTGAAACGAAGCACAAAAATTGTTGCTACGCTGTTATCCACCATCATTTGCATATTATACCGCACATGCCCCAAAATCAACGAATCGCTCTGAAAATTATTAACGGAATAACCAATTTCAATGAAAATTCATCGAGGATTCCATTATCGACAATTTTTTGTTATTAATATCATGGAAAGCGTCATGTTGGTGAATGCGAATTTCAGATTGAAAGGTACAATAAGCACGTGTCACATCGAGGATGGGATGATTCGGCATAAAACGTAGATTAATGAAAGCGTGACAAAGTTTCTAATAGAGATGAGACGGAAGGGCACCTATACAAATCGCGGCATCACGCTTTCCTGCTGCTCCCGCTGTTGGGAATTAGGACAGATGTGCATTGTTGACCTCCCTAATGGAACCACAGAGCCCTGTTTTCAAGTTTTTGTGCTTCTTATGAATTCCGCTCGACGGCTTGCTCGACTTATATAAGATGAGAGCTGTGGTTATTTCTTGTTGATCTTAATGGAATCAGAAACATTTACTTTAGGTGATCGCCTATACTGAGCGAGTCCCTAGACTACTTTGTGTAAATTCGCTAGCACAAATACTCTTCCCCATAGGAGTTTTCGTATATTATTCTGAAAATGTTTAGGCATTTGAAATAAAATTCAACTAAACTTTTTGACAAAAGAACGCATTATTGTTTTGAACCCGATTAAGAACTTTTTGTGTAGACTTTGTAAATAAAAATCTAAACCGTGTTACCTTAGTAACAGAGAGTAATGTGTTTGATCGTCAGCTGTCACTATTGATACTGAAAAAAAAAACACATCCAATCCTATTTTCCTGATAATCCAATCTGCCAAAAATTTCTCAGGGATTTGGTTGAGAAATTTAAAATTCCTGGAAGTGTATCTAGAGTTAGAGGAGCTGGAAAAAATCTGTCTCGGACGATAAACCGATAAATATCATTGCGTCTGAAGTAATAAACCTGTAGGCAACAGTGGCTCGTTAGAATGATTTCCTAACAATCCCCGTCAAGAGATACCCCAGAAGACATACGTTTCGCTCCCACAACTGAAGATATCACATGGATCAAATGAAGACGAGTCTGAAAAAGAATGCATTTTTGTGATTTTATATCCGAACGTTTGGAAATTCTTCAAATCTGCATACAGTCAGGGATTCTAGGAATGGTGCCCAACAATCAAGATGAATTTGGGCTCACAGTTATTCCCAATAAGACAGTGAATTCTCACAATCTCTTAGGCCTGTGATGGATTGGTTGGATCAGACATATCCAGGCATGTGCTGGATTGCTAAGCGACATCCGTTGAATTAGCCCGCTCGTTCACAAGATTTGATTTCTCCTAATTTTTATTTTGATGCTGTATCAAATCAAAATTTCATGTTTCGACAGGACAATACGACAATTGAGAGACAGAATTAACGTTTCACTATGAGGAGGTTCAAGAAAAACATTTTGAACATTTTCTTTTTGGAACCAATACTATTCATTTTTCACATCAATAACTAACTAACTCCACAAAACTCTGACGAAATAGAGAATTTTATTGACGATACTGTAACGGTGAGACATGGAATTTGTTGATCTGCTTGATGTGGGAAAAGTCTAATTTATTTACTCAATAACCAATATTTTTCTATTCAAAAAATGCGTCAACTTCTGGCAAAGTGGCTATGTTTACATAATTTTAAGCTTTATCTACTACGTTTTTTATATTAACAATGGAAAAGTACGTACTTCCCGGACTAGGCCGGAAATATGCTCCTTTTTAGGACATTTGCCAAAAAACAATATTTTGGTCTGTTGTGTTTTCAATAACTCTCTTTTTATTGCGTCTAATTCCAATTCGCTGACAATATTATGAAATTTTCATCCTCATAGTACGTGGGCATACTTGAAGACAGTTAAATCAAATTATCTACACAGTAAGTATATGGGCTGACACCTATCATAAAATAACTACTCTCCTGGCTAATACCACGAAGCGCGTTGGATTATATCCGACAGGTGTCAGTGCAGGATTCTTCATAGAAATAATTCCTGCATATGCTGTTAGCGATACAACTTCCAGAATCGATTTTTAATTGCACTGACGAATGGCCAAACAGCCAGAAAACGATCTGCAAGTGTGCTCCAATGATTAAAAAGCGATTCCGGAAGTTGTATCGCCAATAGCATATGCAGGAATTACTTCTATGAAGAACCCTGCATTGACAATTGTCGTATATAATCTAACATCCTTCGTGGTATTAGCCAGGGAGGTAGTTGTTTTCTGATAGGTGTCAGTCCACAAACCTACTGTGTAGGTGAGTTGAGACTAGCCTGAGCGAATTGTTTCATTTAGATAGTTTGAAATTATGAAAAGTGGCCGTCGAATTCTGGAATTTTTTCCTGATGTTTGGCTGGTGCAAGTGGATAGCTTCTTCAGAGGTTTATACATCCTGTGTTATCTCCGATGACTGGATATTATGAGTGCGTGAAGCGCATTGATGTTGACTCAGGTAGTTTGGTGTGCTAATAATTGTACCTGAATTAGATAAATTGTCAATAACATTGGTCTCTAAATGGGATTCCATATTCGGTTGAGGTTCACAGCTTCTTCTTTTTTGTTGAAATTATCCGTGTGTTTGTGTATCTCTATTGCCTCCTGTACCAGTCAGCTATGGTATCCCTGTTTGGGGGAATGAGTTTCGCGTTTTCAAACAGAATCCTTTGGTTTCCTACACTAAGTGCGTGCTCCGCCACAGCCCACTTATACGATTGGCCCAGTGTGCAGTTTCTGTCAAGATGAAATTACAAAATCAACTGCCTTCAAATCCGAAAAATAGTGACACTGAAAAACTTGGCCGCCATAGCCACAACCATTTTGTCAAAATTACGCAAACTTGATAGGATTGATAAGAACTGTTACACTATTATAATGATTAATTCATCGGCAACTTTTTCAAATCTGATGAATCAGACTATTTTTCCACAAATATATTTTTAAGTACGAAACATTGTTCTATTACTTATCTATATAGATTCACATCTGATATTCATTTAGTAAACAAAGAATTAATATATTCAAAATTCTGTCAGTAACCCTGAATCACCCGTTAACAACAAAAACGGATTTCCAAAGAAGAATATCCATCCAGGAAACCTTTCATGTATTTCAATATAGATACCCTTCCAAAATAATACGATTTAGGAAATACGTGATCAAGACTGAAACATTTTGACGTTTCTATTCATTTTCATATTTCATTACCCATTTGTCTTTACGGCACATCAGTTTCCAGATAGTCTACGAGATAAACGTTAACTGCATCTGCCACCGCTGTCATGTGTCTATATTCTGAAGAAATTAACTCTCAGCTTCCAGTCTCCGTCTATATCAGCTGAGCATGACATTTGAGCGCAGGCACCTTTGACACGAACATGGAAGAAGGGTAGGTATTAGTATGAGGGATCGATATTCTCAATACAATACTGTACGTAGAAATTATTTTTAAGAATATCTGTATACTTTCTCAGCTATTTTTTGATAGATGAAATTATTAAATACAAGTTTCTGATGAATAGAGCATTCGATTTAGGCAGTGACTCATCACGGTGAACTAAAAACTTTGCCTTCTCTACATGTGTGTAAAGTTCTCTATTACAATGCTCATATTTTTCAGATTATGGAAGGTGTAAATACCTAAAGAAGGTCGATAAGATTTCTGAGAAGCAAAAACTCCAATATTTCAACTCCTTGAATTGATGTTAAATATTTTGAAATAGATTTCATAATTTTATAGTGTTTAAGAGCCAAATGATATAAGTTCATTATTTCGATTACTGTAAATATTTAAATAAAATCCCGAAACACATCAAATTTCGATTATAATTTAACATTCTTCAACGTAAAAATGCCACCCCTACCTTCATCCCCTTTCGAATGACAGGTACATCCTCCAATTTTCCAAATGGAAAGTATTGGTTTGTGGTATATCTTCATTCTCTATTCGAAGATGTTATCGCTTTCAAGTTCGTTCCAACAATTGAAATAAAATAAATTAAAATCATGTGGTTACCGAAATTCGATAAAATACACTCAAAAACTAAAAATAACTATGGATGTTAATAAATAAAACTGTCTTCTAACATTATTTAATATATCAGGCGTGACCGACCTAATCCCAAGAGTCATTCGTTCTTTTAAGTCATTCAAATCTGGAAGTTTAGTTTTGTACACATTACTCTTTACATATCCCCATAAAAAAATCTTAGGATGAAAGATCAGGTGATGGCGCTGGCCATTCAATCGATCCTAGCCTCCCTATCCACCGATTGGGAAATGTTGTATCGAGGTATTGCCGGACATTAATTTGGTAATGTGGTGGTGCTCCATCTTTCTGGAACCATATCGTATTTACTGGAACTTGAGGGTTTTCTGGGTCAGGATATGAATTTGCTCAACTTAAAGTTGTGCCAAATAATTATCGTCATTTGAATTTCCCTCAATAAAAAATGAGGTCCTATATGGTTTCCTATAATCCCTGCCCAAACATCAACCTTTTGGGAGTATTGCGTGTGTTCTTCTCTCATCCAGTGAGGATATTTCGTTGACCTGTAGTGGCGATTTTGCCGATTAGAATGACCGTTCAGAAAAAACGAACACTCAGCAGAAAACATAACGTCTTCTATTTGGATGATATTTTTATCCCACATACCCATCATCTGCTCACATCACTATCAAAATCGTCTTCTATGAGCTCCTGAGTAGGTTTTATCTTACAGGGATTCATTTTATTTTCTTTCAATATGTTAACTATCGATGTATGACTAACATTGAATGTATTGAATGCCTGACTATTCCATGTATGTGAGTTTTCTTCAAACTCAAGCATCACATCTAATTTGAGTTCATCACTCATTGCATTGACAGTTGCTTTTTTCATTTGCCCCACATAACCAAACTTGCGAAACTGCTTCTTTGCTTTGCTTATTTTTCTTTGAGATATGGGCGGTAAATTCGAAAATTTCTTATGAAAAAGGCGAGCCACTTCCTGTTGTGCCCGGGTTTTATCTCCGTAACCAATTTTTTGTGAAACTGTTATTTCATGCATTTCCGTTAATCTAACCATTTGTCAGACATGAAATCAACGAACTTTCAACTTGAATCAAAATACTGACAACTAATGTTGTAACGTACAGAAAAATTTGACAGGGCGTTTTAAACTAATGTTGCCACGGAAATTATTTGCAGTTTTCTAAAGGATACCATTCGAAAAGAATATTGCTATTGTATCTACTTACTTTCTCATTATCAATACCTCAACATGGAATAAGTTTTGAGTATATTGCAATAAGTTTTCAGTGTATTTTATCGTATTTCGGTAACCACATGATTTTAATTCATTTTATCCCAATTGTTGCAATAAATTTGGAAGTATGTCAAATTATAATTTGAATTTGACATATTTTGGGATTTTTTAAAAATATGTACAGTTACCGAAATAACGCCCTGGGATAGAGGGTTTAAAGTTTCAAAAAAAAATTATATTCATATTTATAAAATATCATAAATAGTATTATTAGGCATCTCAGTGGGAACCGTAGCCAATAATATTGATGAGAAAAGCAATGAAAATGTAAATGAGAAAATTTACAACTTTTTGTTTTCCTGAATATTCCTCATGGATAGTTTCATTTTCAAGACAATAAATTGTGGTTACTCTTTTGCATATCGAGAACAAGAGAGAAAAAGTTTTATTTGTCAATGACAGAAAAATCTCGCTCATTTTTCTCAAACTTGGTACTAACTTTTTCACTCTTTTCAATTCAAACTAGTGATTACATTTGACTCAATCAATTCACTGGCGTTTCAAAAAACAACTGAGCTAAAATTCGTAACGCCACTGGTTTCAGTTGGTGTACTTTGAAAAAATGACCATTCATATACTTTTTCAAACAACTTGTTGCCAAGTCCAATCAAGTACCTAATTTGAAAACCAGCTGAAAGTGATATCAATGAAATTCAGGGTTGTCAATTAGCAGTGATACAGTTATGAATAATTTCGATAGCTTGATGTATGTAGCCGTTACTTAGTGGTGAGAGACCATCATGAAAAATGAGAATTGAAAATTTTCTATATCATTTCTCATTTTTCATAATAAGTTCGAATCGCTTCGTGAAGTAACTTGGTTTGAAATCTCTTTCAATTTATTGCTTATTTTCATTTTTTCATTTTTTTTAAACTCTGTAGTCATCACCATTTTGTATCTTGAATATTTTATTAGTTTTATTATATTTTCATTCCAGGATTCATTGCGTGATATGATTTATATTTCAGCTATTCATTCTAATTTTATTTGATTTTCCAAAGATTTCAAATCATAGTGGAATCATACTAGACAACGGAAGTCCAAACTGATGAAATTCACTATGAAATATTGTTAACTACTTTCAAATAAACGTTAAATACCATATCCAAAATAGTCATCAGTTCTTGGAAAAAGAACCCAACATAGAATGATGGTTTATTCCACTCTCTTTGGAATAACGAGTAACACTTTTTTGAGTGGAATTTTGTTGCTTGTTTGGATTTCTTTATAATTATAATTATCAAGAAATTTTTTTAGTCTATCATAAGATAACCTGAAAATAACAAAGTGTAACTTTTCTACTATTCTAATCCGTTAATAAGAGTCTCTCTCGAAATTTTAATTGTTCACGTTCGATTACAAACTCCACGTTGAGACATCAAAGACGTGATACAAGTTGATCTAAATCACAAACGAAAATTTTTCCAATACTTATCCATTTCGAATCAGAACATATACATTCTATTTTATATTCATCGCGTATTTTCACGCTTTGGTTAAATGGCAAGGCTCATTTATGTGTAGATCCTGATGGAAATAGACAAGACGGCTCCCTATAAAACGGTTCATTTCTGGATAGCATCTCTTTGTTCGACTTTCTACATAACGTGCCTTCATTTAAAACTACATCAATAGCAATTTCAACACCTTTTCATATGCACCAGCATCATTCAGCCGCATTACAAGCATGCTTGAAAATCGTCCTTATCTTTCTCTTTCAGGTACCCTGTTTGTGTGATATACCAGGAGCCTTCAATTATTTTGAATCCACCAACCCACGGTTTCAAGTCAAAAAGCCAAAAACTCCAAATATAAGCAATTTGCGATTGAATTGAAAGGGTTATATTTTTAGGAGTAGAAGATTCCCACATTTTTGTTGTATCAAGATGGAGTAGTGGAAAGTCGAAAACTTCATTTCTCAAAAGTTATTCAGTCCCAAAAATATAATCTTTTCAATTTGAACAAGATTCTGCTGGCTACGATTTAATCAAATAAGCGAATGAATGTCATTACGATATCATCGATGACATAAGTAGATCAAACTTATTCCGTGACATAAAGTCGTAATTTATGAATCAATGTGTGTTTTTTCTTATAATGTTATCCAGATTGATACCGAAGCAAGTGTCTACGGCGAAACGTCGATTTCAACCATTGAGGATGACAGTGTTCCATGTGAGTAAAATGTTTACCTTTCATTTAGTACATTATGTAGAAATCTTGTGAATGATATCTGATTCAATTCCATAATAAAGGGTTGGAATCCAAACTGAGTAGGGGAAAATGTTTTTTGTATTATTCAGTGTTCATTAAAAAGTATGTGTTCCGAAAGAATTTTTTGTCAGGTAATTCAATGTTTATAAGAAAGTATCAGCTGTTTCAGAAGTGCTTTTTCTTCCAGTTTGTAGTCGAAAGTTACTTCTTTGCATGATCTACACATCTATGTATAGAATTACTTTTCTTCAGTTGATTGCTTCCTTTCTATCTTTCGAAGATTCCCACATTTTGTATCAAGATGGAGTAGTAGAAAGCCGTAAACTTTCGTTTTTATTTTCTCCTTGCTTTGTTTTCAAAGGAAATGTAAAACAAATAGCACTTTGTCATGGCACTTTTTGAGGACTACACGATAACTTGAGCAGAATTTTCTGCGACCTTTTGTCTTTTAGAAAACATCATCAATTTTGTATTCTTATGTGGGCTATAACTAAAGTATACCCTGTATATGAGTTCATTTTCCATTGTGAATACAGCAACGCATCACACAATATGATTTCATAACCATTTCTTGCGCAAAATAAAAAGTAATTACTTAACCTGCTTTTCTTCTATGTTAGATAGTACGCGCTGGAAAAAATGATACATTTTTGCGCTGTTGAATACAAAGATGAGTCGCAATATCAAAAGTTTAGTTTATAAAATGAAATTGTAATGTAATAACAAGGAGCTAGTATGTATTATAGGAAATGAACGGAAACTTATAACAAGTGTTCAAATAACCCACCGTTATTTCTTAAAACAAGTACGGTCGTCTCACAGACGCATTTAAAATTTGAGTTAACATATTCGGAACGATATCGTTAAAGGATGCAGTAACCAATCTCAGCAAACTTTTTCATTCCAAAAATTGTGAGAGTACACTTGATTCTTGATATATCCCCAAAGGAAAAAGTCTAGTGGGGTTACGTCGGGCGACCTTGCAGGCCAGGATGTATCACTATGAGTACCAATCTACTGTCCTGGGAAGCGACGGTTTGAATAATCACAAACAATTCTTGCGTTATGTGCTGGAGCACCATCTTGTTGAAACAAGCAGCTGTGGGTAACCGCTAAAGGCAAATTATCTAGAGAGTCTTTCAAATCATTCACTAATAAATTCATGTACCGCTCTGTTGTTGAAATGTTTGGGTTGATAAAAGGCCCAATGCTCGAATGACCTATAAATAGTCATCTCTCGGAGGAATAGTTTCTTGGCGAGATCAACAAGCCAAGCGTACGTCACTAGATACTTGCAACAACAGGCAGATGGATTAGAGGAATGGGTCAACCTGCGAAAAATGTATAAACCCTGACAAAAGTCAGGCGATACTGTTCACTTGCAGGCTGGTACACCTGGTAGGCACCGTTACCTTCAACGGACAAGAGATTTCGTGGACCAACGAAGCTAGATATCTGGGAGTCACCCCAGACAGAAGATTAACATTCAGGTGTCACGTATAGCAGAGAATATGAATGGCGAGATCTACCTGACAAAACCTATTACCAATAATAGGTCGAGAAAGCAACATGGGACTGTAATTGAAGTTGCTGATGATAAAGACCGTACTATTACCAATAATCCCGTACGCCTGCTCTGCCTAGGACAGTTCGCTGCCATATACAGAAGACAGATCCAGACGTTTAATGAAAGCGTGCGTAAGGGCCACAGTAAACGCTCCGAGATATATACCTAACAGATACATATTCCGAGACCTGGAATTGAACACACAATATGTGGACATGTATATGAGAATACACACAGAAAGCGTGTTCAATAGAATCAGGTTTCACAACAATCGAGCGATACGCGACCTACACGATGCGTTAAACAGGGATGACCCCAGACTCTGAGAGAGAGATACAAACTCTTTTTTTGCAGATTCACTGAGAAACACTCGATCGTGATTTCTTTTTCTAAACCGTCTCCGGTCAGTTTTTGGGGCCCCCATACAATAATTACATTCAGTAAAGTAAAGATAAAACAAAAACATTAGACTAGAAAGTAAAAGCACCTAAAGGCTGTCTTTCGATCGCAGCAGGTCAGATGTCAATCTTGCTGAAGTGCCTATCAGTAGGTTGAGGACCGCTTCTGGAGGAGCCGGGGTGGAAAGACGGGATATTGAGTTTTACAAACAAGAACTTACTTTTTGTGCGGCAAAGTTTTTATCTCAGGACACTCAACCTGGGAGGGGGCATGGGGGGGAATAGTCCAGTCATCACCCGAAGATGATTGTGGATAACAACAATCGAAACGTCGTGAAGTAATATGGTTTGAAATCTTTTTCAATTTATTTTTTAATTGTTTGCTCATTTTGTTTTTTCAGTTCTCTTTTACTCTGTGGTCATTTTAAATTGGTATCATTATTGTTTTATTCCATTTATTGTATTTCAATTTCACTTTTTATTGTTCATTATTATTGATATTTCAGTTTTTCATTTTAATTTTATTAGTATTAGACAATGAATGTCCGAACTGATGAAATTCACAATGAATACAATTTTTATTCAGTTTGTACTCCAATGTTTCTTTATAGAAATCATATTATTCATAGGAACTCTACACAAGGTAGTATATGGAAGTGTATTGATATTAAATTTCACTTACTGGAACAATAGATATTATCATTAAATATGTACTCCTCGAAGTTAAAATCACTTCAACTTCTCATCAGCAACATTTTGAACTTTCGATGAAAGTACACATTTCTCGCATAGGATTATGAGTTGATGCCAATTCTGCTCTTATCACGACAACAGTTTGTAAAAACATTCATGCGATATGTTATTTTTAGGAATTTTGTTCCATTTAAAAAAGAATTTTTTTCAAGAATAATTTCTGGGGGAAAATGGTTATGGCTTTCTTTTTCTTCATCTGCGAATAAGAAATGTGGGAAATTTAAACATTTTTTTTTGTTGAAGATGGAAGAGTTAGAAATCAAAACGCTTTTTTCCCATAGTTCTTCTATATCTATTTATCATTCTTGATACACCATGTTACAAATAACAAGCTATATACTGCTTATTGAAATCAGTCATTTGTTACTCATGCTCAATTAACAAAATGAAATAAATAGAAACTCAATCGAATCAATCACCACCAAAAGTCCAATGTGAACCATCGGTCCATTCTAAATTTGAAAGTGCTAGCAAATCTGTTTAATCCTGCCGAAAGTAAAGTGCTATTTCCTGTTCAGCACTTCTCGATAATTAATACTATACTCAACGAATCCTCTCTCCATTTCCATTGCTAGGCCAGATGTCTCTTTCAATTCTAACCTCAATCTTTGTCTCTCAGAAGTTTTGGCAAGAAATAAGCAGAAGAGGAATTAACTTTGAAAGCGATTTGATCTCACTAACATCAAAGATGCATAATCTGCGAGCAACGCTATTAATGTTCGAAGAAAACGATTGGCCAGAATGTGACGGAAACAGAAAATTCTGTTCCACAGCATAGTTCAATGAAATCACGATTTTCGTATGTGATTGTTAGTTCAGTTGATATAATAAGTCACTTCTGAAAATAACAAAAAGGGAAAATGTTTTACAAGTTTTCACGTACCTTCAACTCAAATTGTGAAGTTGGTAAAAAATGTATTATTTTTAAAACATTAACATTGTATATTGTTCAACTAATGGAGAAAAAACCAAAATTGTGCTCATCCCATATCAGTTATTGTATAATGACAAAATTAAATTACTATTACAATTAAAATTGTCTGGAAAAACTGAAGAGTTTCATATTTTCAATAGAGGATAGTTGAGTTAGGAAGAATTTCCAGAATATTGTTCAAATGAGCATAAAATATATTAGACTCTGAATGAATTGAAGGATGTAGCAGTAGTAAATCATCATATGAAATGAGAACTTCCTTTGTTTTCATACTGTCGTGAAACAAAACTAATTTTTTATTCCACGATCTCCACGGCAAGCCCCGCCCACTCAGAGCGAACAACTGGAAAATGTGGAAAAAGTTGTTTTTCCATAACATTTCTGCTTAGTTCACGAAAATTAAAATGTGGAATATCGTTTTCCAATCATTAGAAAAATCTTCTGCTAGATTAGTAGTATTCGGTTATTCAAAATAGGGAAAAAGTTGATTTTATGGAAAATGGCTTTTTTAGTTATTTAGATAGGGAAATCAGGCTTTCTTCTAAGCATCGATAAATCTCATTAGCAGCTATCGTTTGATACTTCGATCGCGTTTCCAGCGTGAAAGGTTCAAATTTTATTTAGATTTTGGTGTCGAAAATTATTATAATTTTCAAACACATTTTTCAACAAGACGGACTAAGAAAATCAGAAAGTTTTATTAGACTTTTTGATTCAGGGAGACGAGAAAACGAGGAAAACAAAAATTAAGATTTTCGAAATTTCCGAAGATTCCCGAGTGTGCCCGAAATTTGTTTGTCAAAAGCTGCACACCAGGGGAACCACAACGTACGATTTAGCGACAGGAGATTGGCTAAGAAAAATCGTAGGTC
>WOGR01006491.1:0-13046 GCA_015342045.1 Leptinotarsa lineolata | reverse complement strand
ATGTCATCTGACAGCCATGTCTCCGTCAGAATAATTATATCATATAATTCAATTAATAAATTGATCCTGAATTCTGCTGTCTTAGTGCGAAGTCCCCTACAGTTTTGGTAATATATATTCAGTAACATTCTCACTTGTGAAATGAAAAACAACTAATATATAGAAAAATGCTTAAATTAAATTTAAAAAAAAGAAATGAATGTATATGTTAAATAATACTCAAATTCTAAGTGCAACTTTATATTCTAATAGATAGACCGAATTTCTAGTCTGTCTTCAAGTCGCACAGAGAAACATAAAACAAAAACATCCTATTAAAAAATAGGTACAGAACCTTTTTTATAGATTACAGGTGAAGGACCTGTATATACTCTATCTATTAACTTGTCCAAGTGTTCATTGATATAATCACTATCCACTATTTTTAATTTAGAATCTGACTGTTCTCTTTTTGAAGAACTAGAATGGCTCCGTGAATATTTATCGGATGACTTTGTCATCATGAGATAAGAATGTGTTTGATGAAAGTTCAACGTTTATGTAACTAATCACTTTACTAACTTGTATGCAGGTTGAGAACACCCAAAGTAATATTCATACCAAATTTGGTATTTATTTTCACTCTATTTAACCCATAAATTTTGATATCAGCTGGAAACTGTGAAGTAAACTCACTTTTACAATGTTGCCATTTAGCTCTAGAAGTGTGATTTCGAAAATTTGTTTAATGAAATGTACGTGAAGAGGCTTTCAAATAATCAATCATACTCTCTGTTCAAGTAGAGGAGAGTAGGTCAAAGTTACTATTTATGCCTATTCGGTAAACACGCCGACATGGTTTTGAATATTGTGACTCGGAAAATAACAAAACTGAAATTTAATAACAATATTTCTTAAAACTTGAGAACAGAAAGTGTTACCATGACTGATTTTTGGAAAAGAAAGTTTTTGGCTGTCTACTACTCTATCTTGATACAGAAAACTGTGGGAATCTTTCAAAGAAACGTGGAATATTCTCACATTTTTTTTGTATCAAGGTGGAGTTGTAGAAAGCCAAAAACTTTCTTTCCCAAAAATTATTCACTCCTAAAAATATAATCCTTTCAATTTAGATTGATTTTCCTCATTCATAAATAATACTTGAATTATTTTTTTTACAGAAAGTGGGAAAATGGTTCAATGAGCTGGAGCTTGATTCTGAATACTTGGTATTCGAGCATAATGTCACTGTTACACCGACGTCTGCTTGCTCTCTACCTTGTGAAGTGGGAATGATAAAGAAACAGCAAGTAAGCAAAAATTATATATTTTGCAATACTACACTGCTAAGCAAGAATGTATCTACATTTTTCATGATTTCGAGCATGGCTTATGGCAATAACATGTTTTTCACATAGTATTAGTTGTGGCCATATGGGTATTACATGCAAATATTTCGAACAATCATCATATGACTTTCATTTTCAGAGGGAAGATGCGAAATGGTGCAAACATACAGGATGATTTTTCAGAAAATCTAGATACAGCCTTTTTAATTATCTATGCAGAATATTTTGAAGTAATTGGAAAGTTTTTCAATATTTTTGTCAAATCTGAATTTGAAACACGTGTTTAATATTACGCAACGAGTAAATAACAAAAATTCCGGTTTGGAAGCGAAGCTTCCGGAAAAACTCACAATAGAAGATATAATTGATATTTCTCTTTAAAAAAATATTTTTCTCAGTATATTCAACAATTTTTTTCGAAGAAAAAAGTATTTTACATCATTTCAAAATCATCGAAACAAAGTCCCCAAGTTATAGGCCTTATGATCTTTTGTTGAAGGTTTCGTGCAATTAATGATTCAAAAACTGCACCAAACTCTATTTGAATAATGATGCTTGAGAAAAGGGATAGCGGTCAATTGGTGCAAGTGAGTTACCAATATTCATGATGCTCTCCAGGTGGCTCGGCTGTCTACCCAGAACACGAGACGAATGGTCATAGCAGTCAATGTCGATGAACTTCCCTCGCCCAAAAGACGTTTCTGTACGAATCATTCGTATCAAGAGACAAATTTGCTAAATTTGAGGTTATTATAGGGTGTCTTATCAGACATTAATGAGTATACACTCACACAGCAGTCAGAATTAAAGCAATAAATCCAAAACAAGTACTGTTATCAAACAACAGAATTGCAACACTTTTATTGACACGCCTTCCACCAAATAAGTTGACATCTTCAAGAAATGGAATAGACTGTCTAGAAATGACAAAAAAAATTATAAAGTCATATATGCTCCCAAGCGGTTTATACTGGAACAAAAAATGAGTTCTGCCTTGACTAACAGTAAACATTACACATTATTTTCTCTTATATCTTCTCATTCAAAGCATTTATGCTACGACCTAGAGTTATAGTACTTCTGAACGAGTAAAACTTGTCAATACAACCATTTACAATGCGTAAGAGTATTTTTCCAAAATCAATTAGGTTAATGCTAAAAATACTTGCGGCATGCATTTCAGACCTCGCAGGTCTTCTAATGGGTCAGATGAAGTACGACACACTTCTTTTTTCATATGTCTCTACTAAAAAATCTCTGAGCAACGTAAGTCGGATGACCCAGGAGGTCACTACGAGTAAATCATAGGTATCCCTTCGTCCTACCAAGCGATCTAAAAAACATCGTTTTGAAACGTCATTTTATTCTCAATGTATGCAGGTTTATTTTCTATGATATCAGCTGAGAGTTGGCCCAAATCTAGGTGGATCCACCTACTGAATTCACCCAGAAGAAATATCTCTGAAAATACCATTCCACACGTTCAATATTTTCGAAGTAAAACTTCTTTACGCGCCCGACTTGGGGAGTAAGCTGGTGAATGCGTGATCGGACAAGGCGAACGGAAGTTGAGAGGGAGGTATAAGTCTCTGAAAATTGAGAAAGTTAGGTCGAGTATTCTCTGAAGAATTAGGAGAAAACTATCACAAGTTAACATTAATTTCAGCTGGAGATTTCAATGGTCATTTCGCATCCGAAGTGGACAACCCTTGGTAAATTTTCTACAATATAAATTAAAACTGCAGATGAATAATAATCTAAATGAACCTCTCACAAGAAATGGAACAATAATCGATGCAGCCTTCTCTAAATATCTTTCTAATTTTCATTCGAGAAAATATGTATCTTATTTCTCATACCATAGCCTATTGTCTCGGTCGAAGTCATCAGGCACCTACGGCCTGATGACTTCGACAATTGCGGAACTATCCAACGTCACACCCTTGCTCGATCCCTAAAGAGATGGAATAAAATCAAAGGATGCGGTCTTGCCAGGATCAACCTGGGTGACCCTGGGAAGCTAGCGCCGGAGAATTAGCTGGCGATGACCAGGAGAAGCCTACGTTCAACTGGCCACTGTCAACTGAGGAAACACCTCCATACTATGGGGCTGGTGGACACACCTCTATGCAAGATATGTGAATAGGAAGATGAAACTGTCAGGCATGTCTTATGCGAGTGTCTGGAGTTATAGTCAATTAGAGAAGTGTTAGGTGAGTCTTGGCCTACACCTGCCGACATTGAGAAGATTTCTGAGCTTACATTATCATAAAAAATTGAAAAACAAATAAATTCTTTAGACAAATACCAGAGAAGAGGACTAAATTTTTTTGACGCTACTTCTGGAATTCTATATTCCAATAATTTTTTAAATAATTCTCAATCTTGTCGCAGAGCTTGAATCGACAAAGGCACACAATACCATGCTTATACATACAATAATGTTATAAAAATGCAGATATGACGGAGTACTTGACGATTCTACTCTGCTAAGGAGAAATTGTTCCTGGAACTGAAAAATTTTCAAGCAATAAATGGCTTTCGAAAGCCATTGTGAAGGGTGTATCGGTGCAGGATCTTCAAAAGTTGTGTTTTCTTCGGAACGGTTTTCCAAATACACTGACGCTAGTTCGAGTAAAACTCGAAGATGTTTGAAAATTTGAATTTCATATCAACTACAGATCAAAATTCATTGATACAAAATACCATTTCTGAAATTAGAAATTCAATAACTCTGTAGAATTGATTAAATGATATTCAATGCAAGATCAGAAGTTTCCATTTGAAGAAAATTTGGTATCACTGACTATTAACATTCACCTTTCCAACTCTACAGCTCGAAAACTGTTGAAAGGAGAGTGTTTCTCAAAAAACTTTTTCTGTAGCAAATTTAATCTTCTACGAAAGCTCCATACTCATTTTTCAATTAAAAATATTTCAATAACCAAAACTCGAGTTAAAACAGAAAAAAATCCTGTGTCATTCATATGGTAAATCGAATTTTTGAATGAGCTCAGCCTATAATTGACTAAAAAAAGTCCAATGGAAATAATCTAGAGCTTACTCGCTTTTAATGTGCGCGTACCGCTTAATTATTCCTGCAACTTTAATTGTGGCCATAAATACTCCCTCCAAAAAAACCGTCTTCCACTTATGATTTCGCGAAAGTCAAAAATCGTCTCCATTCAGTTTTCGCCCTAACCGAATTTTATATCGAAAAAAGCTGTACTTTTCTCAATATACGTCGGATACTCGGATACAGTTGCCAATTTTCTTATACTAAACTCACTATCAATTCACCATCTACTGATAGTTGTCCTGCTACCTACATAGTTTAGCTGAGTACGGATTTTCATCCTTTTTTTATTTTGAACCGACGCAGTTCGAGTTGGTTCAATTATTTCCAATCGATCCAGAATCTGGAACTTAATAACTGAAAAATTAAAAAACAGAAAATAATTTTCGAATACTCCACCAAAGTTAACACAATAGACTTTGCTTATCCTAAATATTTTGGGAGTCAAAAATCTTATGGTCACTAAACTCCAAAAACTGCAAATTTTTTCAACGAAATGCATCTTTAACATTTATAATATTGCTAGAGTTCTATTCCAATACCAAACCATTGTTTTCATTTTCAACACCTCGACACGTGTTTCAATCAGCAAATGATCATCTTCAAGGGGAAGATTAAACTGATTTTACATACAATGTTGTGCCTGAAAAGTCTGGAATTTACGAAATGAAATGTAAGGACTACGATGCAGAATATTCTGAACAGACTGCAATATCTATCTAAATAAGGTATGAGAAACACTTAGCACACCTAAAATATAAAAAGAAAGTACTTAGCAGATATATCTAAGGTATGAATTAGGCACAACATTGTATATAGAAATAAATTTATCTTCCTCTTGAACATGAAATCTTGTTGATTGAAGTACGTATCAAGGTGTTAAAAATAAAAATAACGGTTTGGTGTTGGGACAGAACTCCGGTAATATCCATTACTATACCAGAGATTCTAAACAGTGCATCACAAGTTCAACATTTAGATCAATGATAATGATTTATTTCAATTGAGGAGGTTATTCACAATGATACGAGCGGGTTGAATATACAGTTTTATAAAATTATCATGAAAAACGTCGATAGGAGCTATACATAATATAGTATAATATACCTGTATGCAATGAACAATGAATAATTCATAGACAGTCTCAAGGATTGAGGAAGATATGAGATCTAATTGAGGAATTCTTCAAAAGTGTAGTAATTTTTTGTAATATAAGTCGTTTTGCCATTTTTTAAGCACTATATATTTTTACAGTTCTTCACATTCTCGGGCAGAAGACTAAAAAATGTGCATTCATTCACTCCATAACGTTTCTGAAAGGGAGCAGTACGACGGTGGGTGGTGAAAACAACTGTTTTCCTCTTGTGTTATGGTCATGTGAACGTTCAGATGTGTTACTAGACCTTTGTTTAAAAATATTTACACAGGCTTCTAAGATATAGGTCCCAGCCACTGTTGAAACATTTAACTCTTCAAAAATTTCTGCAGAAGTTTCTAGAGTCTGTTCACAGAGGAACAATTTCCCCAGTTGAAAATGCCATATTTCAGGTGAGAGTGGAAATTAGCATAATACAGGATCAGCAGCACCATTTCACTACTCTGATTTGCCACAAACCTTAAAGATTAGCACCATTTTCTCAGTTATGTGCGATGGTTATTGATATGTGGAGTCGAAAGTTATACTCAGCATCATAACTGACATTCCTATTACACTGTTAGCACCATCAGAAAGTATGCAGTTCAGATTGTGTCCGCGCAGAGTGAATAATATAGCATTACTCTTTGATATGTTCAACTTCAGGTTATTGTTCTCAGTAGGTATTTTCAAATTCTTCAAAAAAAAAAGAGGAAAAAGAGAACAGATACAAAGGTTTGTTCACGGTTTATCATTTTGTTTTGGATATAAACACCATAACAACTACTAGCCTCAACCTTCTCTTAAAACACTATGATACTTACCCACTAGCAGCTTCAAAGCTATTGCAGCTTGAAAATATCAGGTTTTGAGAGTAGGATTTTCTCACAAGGAACTTGACTTTGCAGTTCGAAGTGACATTTCCCAAAGATAAAACTAGTATAGATTTTCATAGAGATGGGACGCTTTCAAAGACTGGTCTTCTGATATTATTATTGTAAGACTGTAACATTTACGGGTTTATAGCTGGGTCACCATTTAAAAAAAATTACAAATCATTCACCTGTCTATCAACACTTGGTAACACCCTTGCTATTGCCGTGATTATTTTTGTCTAATTGAATTTTGGCAGCTGCTGTCATCAGATGCGGATTTCTCTACATCAAATTTTGAATATTAAGGCAAATCCGAAAAGTGGCTTGAATTCGGCCCCCTGCATGAAGGGGAGGTCTTTAGTTGAAGTGCAAAAGATCTTAAGTATTCGCAGACACTTTCTTTCAAGAGGTTACTATGGTCGATTGTGAAATAAAAATCAGCTTAAAACCTTCAAACGATACTATATTCATCAATAAAGAGTGAATTGAAAAAATGATACAACAAAATAGATGAATAAAATGATACAACAAAATAGATGAATAAAAAAACAATCAAAAAGGAAATTAACAATAACCAAACTTGCATAAAACTCAAATTAAGTGCTTTCGTGAATTACTATAATATACGATAGTGACTAAATACTCTAGCTTGGCCGGTGATTTCTGACCGCTAAATAACTATGACGAAATTATTAGGTCTACTCTGTATACAAATTTTTATATGGCTAACTACTTCCCAAAATCATGAAATGGTTAGTACACATGTACATTCAACTCATCACTGCCGTTTCCAAGCTCGTCCCTTTCGCACTACACTGTACGATTTCTGCTCGAACCTTACACGCTTCTTTATTCCTACGTCAGAATAAACTTCGAAACCTTAGTTTTTTGAACCTTTCACTATAAAATCGCTGCCTCATCCCACGAACTGCACCGAACTCTCTCTGCCTTTTTGTTCAAGAGCCAGGAAGAAATCATGGGTGCATAGTCCCTAATCGTTTCTCTCTCAAACCTTTCTTTATGAAAACTCATTTTTGCTGAGTATACAGATGTCACGACTTCAAAGTTCGTAAAATTAATATGGCCATGTAAACATCCAGGGCAGTTTCTGTTACCTGACCAATTTATCTGACTGCATCTTTTCGAACGTCGATGAATTTTGTTCATATAAACAAACACTCTCTGGTCTTGCCATAATGGCAGATCATATTGAGATACAGTGCCGATGTTTGAAAATTCAGAATTGAAGAAATCTTTCTCTTAGCGAAGTTAAATTGAATATCAACATACATAGTTTATTGCTAGGTATTCCATCAGTCTTCCCTACGAAAAAGTTCTGGGCATACACAGTGCCATAAATTTTCCAATGAGCTTATTCTAGATAATAAAAAAAAACATAAAATTAGCATACATCACAAAATAGTGGTGAACTGGTCAGCGTTAATCTGACTCAGTACCACAACAAAAGAAATATTAGTCCGAAAAGTGTCCCATTACTTATGATTACCCCTGTACATGTTTTTCAACCCGTCGCAAACATATGATTCGCTCCCTTTCTCGCACTAATTTGAATTATTCAAAATTCACACTACCATTGATTTCCAAGTAGTTCATTTTATAATGAGAGATATTTTATTTTAACACACTGAAACTCTGTTTGGTCATTTGAGTTCAACAAGTGAATTCATATTACTATAATTTTTGCAACTCGCAAAACAGTTGGTGTTTTTTTCTTTCCAGTTTCATGTTTCGAACATACGGTCACCTAACCTTCCGAGAAATCAAACCACACGGAAATGTCAACTCGTGTTATATCGTTTGAATAAACGACTCTTCTTATTTCAATACTATATGTATTCCGAAGTGAAAATACTCTCATGCCTGGAGATTTCTCTACCGGAAATTCATTATTTCCATGTCCATTTCCATAAATCTGTTCGTAGTTACATACATTTCCAATCGAATGGGACTCCAGAGAATCGTTTCGGTTATATTTTGAAACGAACTTTCATGAAACTGAATTTTTCAGAGGATTATAAACAATATAACAGAAATAATAGTCTAGAGTCTAGAGTTTTGAACAGCGAATTGGAATAGATGATGTGGAAAGGTTGATTGATTCATCTTCGAGAAATCCATAGAAAATGTGAAATGAATATGATGATAATAATAAAAATGATGATAACAATAATCTTGATCGTCTCCATCATTCTCAGATACATTTGTTTTTATTATTGTTCAATCAATTATGAATGAATTGGAAACGAAAAGCAAAGTTCAACTCGGTAGCAATGAGAGCCACTTTGTTATTTCTCCACTGATAGTCTTCAATCCGATAGTCTAGTGGAATTCATTCCTGTCAAGAACATATTTTCTGGAATACCTCTAAGCATACCCCGTGAAGTTCTCTGGAACACCTTTGAGTGAGGTGTACTAACAGAGTGAATCATCAAATTAGCGTGACGTGCCGTACCGACGTTAATACGAATTTTTATTTTTAGGAAAATAAAAAAATAATCATATGTTTCAATCTCCGAAGAGTATCCCATGAAATTTGGTGGAAAACCATTCAGTGAGGTGTATTAACAGGATGAATCATCGAATTAACGTGACTTGCCGTACCGACTTTCATACGAATTTTTATGCTTACAAAAATTTAAAAAATCGTATTTTCCAAATTACTATGAGTTTCCCCGTGGGATTTTCTGAAAAACCTTTCAGTGAGAAGTATTAACAGGGTGATTTATCAAATCAGCGTGACATGCCGTACCGACTTTGATACGAATTTTTATACCTATGAAAATAAAAAATGATATTTTCCAATCTACGATGAGTACCCTCGTAAAATTCACTGGGAGACCTTACAATAGGGGTTTGTACAGGATTTCAGGGTTTTGTGAGTAGGTTTTTGATTGAAAAAAACGAAGCTGGAGGTTGAACGGTTCAATTTCGAAGGAAGAACTATGACGTGATCATAGAACGTGCGTATCGTGTTGTTTAAATGAAAAGATAAACTAATTACAATAAATACAATTTATAAAGATTTAAATTTTTACAGTACATGCATTTTCAAATCTTCTTCTTCATCCTGCAGTACAAGTCATGTTATTTTGTTCTTCTTCAACAAGTTCTGCCTGCTTCATGTTGTTATGTAGGATCCATAAGGAAAGTATTGCAACCATTTAGAACCACCTGAGAATGTCATATGTACCTTCTGCCACGTTTTACTGAATCAAATGGCCTATATAGAAACATGTACAAGTACTTCGATGTTTCAATAGCATTTCATGTGCATAAGCTCTTTGGCTTTATTGTTTGGTCGTTATTTGATGAATTTTACACAGTTTTAATATTCCAATAAATACGATGCAGATGAGGTTATTATTTATGAATTCTGACTCTTGCCATTTGATGCCTTTTAATTAGTTTGCTTGTAGCTGGTGTGTTCTCCGTGACTCAAATGAGAAATTTTACGTTGAAGTGAAACACAGAGAGATGAAATTTCAATGATCATTGGTTTCAGTGACAAATCTCAGACACAACAACAAGCTTGTGACTTGTTTAATAATGAGTACTCTGATCGACCAATAACGCAATCAACAGAGTAACTAACAAATTCCGAGAGTTGGGCCATGTGAGAGATAACGCCAGAAAAGTACAAACGTCAATTTCTGAAGACACACAAACGAGCGTTCTGTTAACCGTACAAGATAATCTTCACGTAACCTAGACGTGAAGTTGCAGCACTCATTTAGCTAATCTTCCATTCTGAAGTATTTTAAAAAAACACATAGCATCCATATAGAATTCAACTGGTTCAAAAACTTCACGAGGATGAGTTGAATTTCATGAAATTGAGATGGATCGATCTAATAACGATCACCAATACTATCAACACATTTTCTTTCCCGATGAAGTTGTGTTTTGCTTCAATGGACCTGTAAATAGATGAAACTGCCTTTACTGGGCACCCGCAAACCCACACTGGATGATGGAAACGCACATGCAATTTGAAGTTACTGCAACAAAACATAATACACACAGTTTTGACTCTACATTTGAGTGAACATAATGTATTATGATTCCAACAAAACCATCACATTATTGCCACACTCCCACACCCAGTGATCGTATTCATCCCAACAAATGGATTGGCAGGCGAAGGGCAATTGAGTAGCCAGCAAGATCTCTAGACCTAACTTCACTCGATTATATTTCGTGAGGTTATCTGAAATCGAAAATTTATGTGAACTGCATGATGATATTGAAAATAAAAAAAATTACAGAGGAAATCAGACTGATCACTCCCCAAATATCAAATGATATATTGGAGAGTAATCCTAATCAAGAAATCACCCTGTCATTTATAAAATAATGATTTTCTCTCCACCCAGGTATGAAAATTCTGAAAATAATAATAATGTCTGAAATGGCACGTCACCTCAATTTCATATGAATCACCTCGTTACTACAGTTTACTATGAGGTCTACAACTGAATATCAAGGAGGTGATGATTCACCCTTTTAGTATACCTTACTAGAAGGCTTTTCAGAAAATTTCACAGGGGTACTTGACGTAGATTGGAAAATATGAATTTTTTTATTTCACGAAATTTCAGGAGGGTACTCATAGTATTTTGGAAAACACGAATTTTCTTATTTTCATGAGTATAAAAAACCGTATCAAAGTCGGTACGGTATATCATGCTGGTTTGATAATTCACCCTGTTAGTACACTTCACTGAAAGGTATTCTGGAAATTTTAATTTGGGTACCTATCGTAGATTGCAAAGTATGATTTTTTTACTTTCCTAAGTATAAAAATTCTTATCGAAGTCGGTACGGCACGTCACACTGATTCGATGATTCAACCTGTCATTACATCTTACTAAAAAGTTTTTCAGGGAGTTTCATAAGGGCACTCATCGTAGATTCGGAAATATGAATTTTTCATTTTCGTGAGTATAAAAATTCGTATTAAAGTTGGCACGGCACGTCACGCCGATTTGATGATTCATTCTGTTAGTACACCTTACTAAAATATGTTTTACGAAATTTCATGGGGGAGTGCTCGTTGTAATTTGGGAAATACGATTTTTCCAATTTTTCTAGGTATGAAAACTCGTAACAAAGTCGGTCAGTGACATACCGACTTTGATACGCATTTTTCATTTTCCTAAGTGTAAAAATTCGTATCAAAGTCGGTACGGCACGTCACGCTGATTTAATGATTCTTCTTTTCAGTACTCCTCACAAATGTCTTTCAGATAATTTTACATCAATAGCCAACTCGTCACAAACTGTGGATGGAAAAGCATGGCTAACGTCACACTAATATAGAATAAACACTATAAAAATGAGACAAGTTTTTATTAAAATCAAATAATTGTATTGGAAATCAATGACAAATATATTGATGAAGTAGAATAAAATGAGAAGCAAATGATACTTTATACAATATTTCAAATATTGAATAAATCGATTATTTGAATTCGTGAGAAATTGAATTGTGTCATTTCCAAGAATACAAAAAAGCAATAATCATTCTCAATGTCAATTAATATTTGAGATTCATCAGAATATTCTCATATCTTCTGATTTTTATACACAACGCTATCAACAGCCATATTGACAAAATTATTTTTTTTTGATTGGTAGTTAGAATTTTGCCATATTTCAGGAAAATGAAATGACACCATCTAGTGCCTCAACCTATGGAAAAGCAATAGTTATAATAACTATTGGACATGATATCTTTCTCAATTCTGTTACGAATGTTTGGAGTATAATTTAAATATGAAAAATGTTTTATACGAACTTTATCTGTTTCTTCCTTGGGAAGTTCTCAACTCTTTATAAATCGCAAAAAACTGAAAATGATTCTCAAAATTTCAATTTTTTATTTTTCACATACTCCTTCCAAAAATATATTGATGACATTATAAAAGCTGATTTTTTTACAAAAATCAGAGAATTATTTATGGGATTTCATGGATACTATTTTTATTTCACATTTTGAAAATATTCTCGTTATCTCATCTGCTCAGTGAATCCTGTTATTCATCATGACATTAGTTGTTGCAGATAATTTGTTTTCGTAATAGTGTGACACATGTATGCCATGAGTTGCATTGAAGCTAGAATATGGATTTCTGGGTCTCGAAGATCTAAAGATAGTTTCATCTTACTGTCAGTAAAAAGCCATTTTGTTTTTAATCTACTCAAATCTACTTTTGGTGAATTCGCTAGTTTTTATATAAGGAAATGGCGAAGGTCGCAGTGAGATGGCAATTTTTGCGGGGAAACATTTATGAATGAGTATTTCATATACATATTTATGAAAATCCTCCTCAGTTTTTCCAATTTTGAATATTACACAGCACACTCTGAAAATTATGTCGTCGAAGCACCCTTTAGTGTTTTAATAAGTTTCGAACTCATATGTTTTATGAAAAACTGAAGCAAATGTCAGATACTGTTTTAATAAAATCGACCTATACACTGTGTCCGTCAAGTATGGAACAAATTCATTTTTAGCTAAACAGGTCATTTTAAAAAATAATCCTGAAACACGTCGATTTTTTATGTTAATTTACCGTATTTTAAAATAATAATCTAATATACAGGGTGAA
>WOGR01006490.1:0-13047 GCA_015342045.1 Leptinotarsa lineolata | reverse complement strand
CGCGTAAATCCACGATTCATCACCTGTCACGATGTCATAGACGTGTTTCGAAGCACCGCGATCGTATTTTTTGAGCATTTCCTTCGACCAATCGACAAGAGCCTTTTTTTGAGCAATTGACAAATTGTGTGGGATCCAACGCGAACAATTTTTTTTGACAGTCAAATGTTTATGCAATATTGAATGTATGCTGATCCCACTAATGCCTCAGGTTGTCTCAATCTCACGATAGGTCACATGATGATCTTGCAATATCAGTTCGCGGACAGCATCAATGGTTTTCGGAATAAAAACTGATTTTGGACGACCTTCACGAAATTCGTCTTGGAGTGAACTATGACCACGATTGAATTCACTATACCATCGATAAACACTGGTTTTTGATGAAGCTTCATCGCCAAAAATTGAATTAAGCTCATCTATGCACTGTTGCTGAGTTAATCCACGTCTAAAGTTATAAAAAATAATCGCACGAAAATGTTCACGATTTATTTCCATATTTGGGCCGAGACGAATCTTTTAAGTTACTGTAAATAACACAAATAGCGCTCGTATGTCGAAAAGTTTTGAGTACGTATAACCTCAAAAATGTCCAACTTCGCGATAGAGCTGTCAGTTGCCAGATTGCAATACTTCTCTCGTGTTATTAAAAAACATGACCATATATCAATTTTCATGAATGGTCTCTCAAAATGACGGATTTTCGAATTATGTTTAGAGTGTTCTATTCGCACTCTGCTCTTCCACTCAAGGCCATAACCAATTGTGATCTTCCTGCTTGTTGATAAGTTGACTTGTAAATAGTTTTAATGTTCTGACAATTCACAAGCTAACTGATTAACTACCTGACGTTATCAGATCGGCTAAGGATAAAAGAGAACCTCGGACATCCGCCGATGTTTACAGGATTCCCTTTTCCTTTGACTTTCTTTACATTGGAACTATCAAACACCTGGAAACAACAACATAGACCACCTCAAGTAGCTGGAGAAATCCGGAATTACAAAATATGTCCTAACAGAAAGAAGCTACACAATGTCTAATTCTAAGCAGCCCAACAACTTCAAAAGGAAAAAAAAGGATACGGGTAAACAAAACATAGTATTCACTGCTCAAAAAAGCCATAAACTGACTTGAATATACCCCACTAGCGGCATACCTGTCAACAACGTGGACCACTCAGAACAATCTAATAATACTGCGGACCAATTAGAACAACCCAGCAAAATTGTAAACCAATCACAAGTGAGCATTCACACCAGCATCCTCGGAGTCACCACCACCCTCTCAAATTATAAATACGAGTGAACAGTGAGCTCGCCATTCAGTCGATGCTGAGACTTCGAAATATAACTTTCGTCCACGCAGTCAATATACATACCACTGATGTTGCCTGCCGTGGTAGCGGATGAAACGTTTGGTACTACACATTTCATTTAATCACGGTCTACCAGACCGGATTCTGCTTTCTTCAAAAGAAAAAGATGATTGTTTCATGAAAATCGTTTTTCACTGTCCACCAATTTTATGTTTATTAGCACTTCGCCGCTATCTCAATTTGTAACATGATTATTTCTGATTTCAGGCAATGTTCTCCCAGTAGCTTGTGTCCTCATTTTTACGAAAATGTCTTGACTTATATATGTGCAGTGGTTACTTTGGTGGGACTATTGTCTTTGGTTCTACTACAGATACAAATAAGGAAGAATTTACAAAGGATCTGATGCAGTATTGAATGAATTAATGAGCGAGGTTTTTGTGGTATTTGGTACAGTCAGTTATTAATGAATGAGGACATTCAAAAATGCTCTCATTGTATGACGGCCATTACGAATATTTCAATAGTATTGGAGTGTGAAATATCAAATAAAAGATCTAATAAAATATGTTGATTTTAATATTGGGCAATTATAATAATGAACACAAAAACATGGAAAGGTGGAATGAAACAATACAATAAAGAGAATATTATTCAGAAAATGTTCATGATCATAATACTTTTTTCAATTTCGTAAATTCTTGAGGTAGACCATTGTACTGTAGTTGTATTTCATATTTGAATCGTTACTATTCAGTTACATATACATGCTATACATGCTATACAGTTACATATACAAAAAAGTATTCGATTTTTAAAATTAGAACAGATACAATGCAATAAAAAATATGATGATATCGAATAAATGTTGATGGAAGATACTGAACTAGGCAATACATAACATAACACACATAACATAACATCCAAGTTCTCAATAAATCTGATGAAAGTCTTTGCTATTTGGGCAGAAGGCGTTGAGTCATATTTATCGCATAAACAGCCTATATGAATCTTTTTGTTCATTATTATACAATATAGATTACTTGTGGTTTATTATCCTTAGCCCAAAACCATAACGCATACTCGCTGGTTTTGAGTTTATTGACATAATATTCAAGCAATTACGTCGGTTTCTAGTCCAACAGAAACTCAAAGGGTGAAAATAATACTTCACAGTTTACACAATACTAACATTTAATGCCAACAGTGTGTCGAAACAGCTGTTAGCATTACATGTTAGTGTTGTGTCAATTGTGAAGTATTATTTTCACATTACACAATTCACACACAATTTCACAATTAAAAGTAATTTACCCATATTGAAAGCGTATAGATTTACAGAAACTGCAAAGCTACAAAAGGTACTCAACTAATAATATTTGATTTGCTCAAAATGTTTTATAACAGAATGGAATTTTCAAGTATACTCCGATATTTTAATCGGGGACTGATGATTCAAAATCATTTTGAGGTCATACGTTCTATAAATCTGATACATATACAGTGTGAAAAATTCAGAATGAAAATAAGTGTTCAATCATTATGCATAATTAAAAAATATTTGGCAATATTCCAATTTTAGATTTTAAAATAACACCCTATTGAGTAAAATTCGATTCCAGTTGGAGGATTGCAACCACTGAATTTCTGAAAATAAGGCAGTGTTATTATAAATCATTTGAAAATTATTTTTATGTATCTTTCAAAAGTTTGATGGCTTGCCAATTTAATACAGAAATTCATAGAAATGAAATCACATAATACCTCAATTCGCAGGCCTTGGGAACTTAGGTACCTAGTTCTAATTAACATAAAGAACAGGAAAAATAACATGAATTTTTTAATGTTGTTAGTGTTCAAAATCACTGTTTTTAATGTGTTGGCACCTTAACTCTAATTGATTATTACATACAATGAAAGTACAACGTATCGCCCATATACGTTGATGCAAAACTGAAGCATGCGTTCCCGAGTGCAAATATGAAATAATATTTTTGAAATACACGGCTCAGATTTATTTGTTAGTTCAGTCTGACCTGCTTATTGAGAATGTCATGCATACATTTTTCATGCTTTCAATCATGACTTGTTTCTTACCAAGTAACAGTTGAAGCGATGTGGGTATAGTCCAAGTAATCGCTATTGTGCACACTTAAAGTATCGGCTTTATCAAAGGCCATAAAACCAATACATAAAAATGAACTGCCTGTCAACTAGTCCACGTGGACTCTAGAATTGCCGGTTCGTATTGTATACTTTTTACAAACCGACTTTTATGATTAACTGAAGAGTCGTGAAATTGAATTTGAAATTATGTTACGGTGACGAATAGAAATTGGGGAATGGTGGTATGGTTATCATTGGCGTCTCATCAATGTTAAAGTTCGGGAACTGATCGCGATTTGAGTGTTGGCGCAGTTATAATTACTTGAAATTTTTGTTATCTTGAAAAAACAATATACGACTGTTACAGAAGCAATGAGATTGCTACAATTGAAATCATAAGAAAGAAATTGAATACTTCAGGCCATAACGTGAGCTGCTGCAATAAAAATCTTTCAGAATTGGATAAAGAAATTAGGACAGACGAATAGTGGAATTGCGTAACAAATACTCATAACAAATAACTAAATATAGACAGAAACAACGGCAAATGTGTACGCCTAACATGCCTGCAAACAAAGGATCGCGACTCTTCATTGTGCATTGCGAAGGAAATAAAGGTTGGGTTCCGAATTCTTTGAAATTGAATGGAAAAAACTTGTGGAGTGCAATGATGACTATCATAAAAACATGGAAGCTAATATTTTCGAGGAATGGTTCGAAAACACATTGATCCCAAATTTGAATACGAATAGTGTAATAGTTCTTGACAACGCTTCCTATCATTCACGATATCTCATCAAAGTACCGAATAAAAATTCGAGGAAAGATGAAATACTAAGTTTTTTAATGGATAACAATTTGGCATTATAAAGATTCCTATACCAAAAAACAACTACTTGAAGTTTTACGGACAAAAACATTTGAAAAAGTGTATGCCCTTGAGAGTATTGCTGAAAAGTATGGACACGCCCTACTGAGACTGTGTTTTCAATTCCTTCGAGCAAATGTGGGGAAAATTGAAATAAAGCATCAGGCGTAAAAATAATTTTTCAAAATTTGATAAGAAGGTAATAGAGCTAATTAAGGAAGAAGTATCTGATAATACCGAACTGGCAGAAAAGAAATAAAAAAGGAATTTTGGTTGAAAAAGACTATATGGAGATTGAAAACTTTATATTGATGGTGGAAATAAATTCATTATTGATTTGAATGACGACAGTAATGGTGAAACAGAAAATACGTTATCATCATCGTGGCTAGAGATTTGATTATTGAATAACTTTACTTGAACTATACTATGTGTGAATATCTTTATCATTCTTGGTCAGAACGGAGATGTGAAATGATGGAAACCATACTCAAACTTGTTAAGAGTTCTCACAAAATGTAGATACGACATTCTCGATTAGCAGGGCACTAAACCACGATCTGAGATTGAAGTGTTAACGTCGTTGTCTAACACACGCACAAGTATGCGCGATGCGCGCTACGCAAAATCAAACTTAGGCATGCCGTGCCAGATGTTCCAGTTTTGTGTGCAAATATGTCAGTTTTGTTTGTTTGTGCGCGATAATGTCTAAAACGGCTTAACCGATTTAGATGCGGTTTTCACTGTCCTGTTGAGGTAAGCTCTTCTTAAAATTCAGTGTTTGATTCATACAAACTGGTTTGGAAATAAAAAAATATGGCAATTTTGAGACTCACTAAAAATTTTTTTGAAACAAATTATGAAATGAATTTATAATTTTTATATCATTTACTCAACAGTGACTCTCAAAATAATGTTTAATTGTTTTGAAAAAATGTTAAGTAGTTGAGTACCTGAATATTATTGGAATTTCATTCCAACACCAAACCGTTATTTTCAACACCTCTACACGTATTTCAATCACCAAGTGATCTTCTTCAAGAGAAAGATCAAACTGTTTAATTGTCCTCTTAAAGATGATCACTTGGTGATTTAAAAACGTGTCGAGGTGTTAAAAATAACAGTTTGGTGTAGGGATAAAACTACAGTAAAATTAATTAGTACAACAAAGGTTCCAAACAGCGCATCACAAGTGGTTTGTTTATGTTAGTTACTACAAAAATATCATCCGTGAAGATTTTTCAATTAATTTATAAAAAATGTTGATACTAGGAATACATTAGAAACGAATTTGGTCGGATTCTGTATATCATATTATAGATAAACTTATTATTATTATCTTTCGGAAGAAAAATACTTTTCAGTTGATTTGGGGGAACTTTATTCAAGTATACTTACCTATAGTTTGTAAACATTTTCTTATATCAAAGATAAACTCATTATTACAACAATACAGTTTATTGTATGATTTTCACTAAAGAGGGTTTTACAAAAACCGCGACACGTGTTTCCCTATACAATAGCATCTAAAACGCTTGATGAAGTTTGATTTTGCATGAAACTCATGCAATAAACTGTATTTTTGTAATAATGAGTTTAAATATGGATATTCATCAATTATCGACCAGTTCTATTCAAATATCAAAGATGGGCAGATGCATAAGAAATTTTTTTGGTCAATTACTTATGAAGAGTTCATTATCCTGTTTCAATTGTAGCAGTTCATCTCATTTCAATTCATATATTTTATATGAAATCAGAATAAATGTGCTCGCCTATACTTTTCGAAATACTTTGCTATTTGGATATTATTGAAAATGTTCAAAGCAATCTACACATCACAAACTGGGAATAAAAATTGAGTTTGGAGAATGATGACGATTTAGATTGTATTTTCAACTCCAAAACTGTGGAATTCTTTCTTTCGACACACTTTCAACTTTTGAGAGTTGTAGTTCGTATGGGAAAACAGATTTTAAACAGATAGATTCACTCACCGTCTTGGCGTTTTAACAGCAGATGATATTTTTATTGATAGACTAGCTATCTGGTGAAATGTTTGGCGGTGTTAAGCAGGTTAGAGTTTTGTTGTAGAAAAATTAACCGACCCTAAATATGAGAATACTACCTTTATTCATGACTATGCAATTTCTTGTGTCAGTAGCAGGTTCAAAATCAGTCAATACACATAATGAAAATGTAACGCTGTCAATATGGAAGATATTTGGGAAAACCCAACATTGGTGGACTGTATTAGAGAAATATAACCAAAAACATTTTTTTGAGTTTTTGTCTATTTTTGTGTTTGTCTTGTGTGTTTGTGTGAGCTAATATATTGTGAGGAGCTTCACACAACATTTATTGTTTGATTTACTCCAGTCAGTTCATAAATGAAAACTTAAAAATCATGTCAAACTTTTGTTGGAAAAAATACTATTGTGATTCTGTTCAGGTTAATTTATAGTTTGTAAAATGATTTTTCCATGAATCGAAGAAAGGGCAAACTCAAAAACTGAAGTCAATGCGAACGAAGTTGCTGGCAACAGTTACTATTGAATGAAAGTCTTAAAACGTTCTGATCGCCAGGACTTTTTTCTTACGTCAGCTTACTTCAGTAATTCAGTTTCATATACCACACTCTTCATATCTCTATAAGTCTAATGGGGTCAGATTAGATCATCATACTGGCTTTTTGAATATCGTGGCAACCTTCTTCAATTAGATGATTCAATTTGTTGAATCCTGAGTTTACTTTCAATATGAAAACGCTGAAAAATTCAGAAATTGCGGCATGAAGATGCTAAATTTAGGGATGTGAGTTTTATGCAATAGGATGCTATTTTGAAATCAAACTGGTATTTTATGAATCTTCACAGTTATTGTGATGATAAATTTATCATTCAGATTTTCTTCACTGTATATGATTTATTATTATCGGAAAAAACAAAAAAAAATATTTCATTCGGAAGAATCTATCCAAAACAACCAGAAATGTATTACTCCTAAAATTTCCAACTTGGTGAAACGCACGTCGAGAAGAGTATTGCATTTCTGATGATTGATTCTACGCCAGAGGTTTCAGTTTAATCTTTCGTCTCTCCCTCTCATTGGATTCAAGTGAAAAGTAACGGGAGATCTGTAAACAGGATTTTCTCCCCTGAAATTGCCTGGTTCTTTTAATAATCTTTCATATTCAAGTCGGTCTGCTCTATCCCTTTTCCACTTCGCTATTAAAATGCAGGCCATGCCTACTACAACGGTGAAAAGGGCTATAAGTACTCCCCCTATTGTTCCCATAAAACCTGCAGTCATGAAACACTTTTTCACTATTGGTAGATATATGGATTCGTTATAAGCGTAGTAACAGTAATCAACTTCACAACGGCTGTTTCCATCGAATAACACAGTTGAACAGATCTCGCCTGAAAAAAAATATTGGTTGTCAGTGCGAAATAGTTTTCGGTAGTTTTTTCCCATTTGCCTGAACATCTTTCTAATATAGTCGAAGTAAACGATACTGTGCACACTTAAAGTTGTCGGGACTCTCAAAGGCCAAAAAACCCAATGCATGGAAATGAACCGTCTGCGAATTAGTTCACGTAGACTGAAGAATTGGCGCCTCGTATCGGATAATTGTTACTAACCGAGTTATATGATTGGCTGAAGAGTTATTAAATCAAATTTGAAGTCGTGTTAGGGTGATGAATAGAAATTGGGGAATGTGGGGAGATCTATCGTCGTCATGTCATCAATGTTCAGTTCAGGAACTGATCGCGATTTGAATGTTGAAATTCGATATTGGTGCAGTTATAATAACTTAAAATTTTTGTTATCTGTTCAAAATGTGGGGTTCTTGTATAAGTACTAATAGTAATAACGAGTGTGATAACAACGCAGACTTTTTCCAGTGTAGTGATTCCAATAACGATGGTGAACAATGCGAAAAAGGGATACCAGTGAATAAGATTCGGATGCATTTGAATATTGAAACACAGAGAGTATGTTTCGATGTATATAAGGATCTACGGTTTCGAGGGGAACAAACTATTACAAGCAACATCAGATTTGACCGAAATTCCTTTCTCAACTGTACGTGATATAGTCAAAAACAAACCTTATGAACTCAAGACGCGATGTGATACAGGATCACCAAAACCTTTAGATGTTCATCTAATAAAATCATTGAAAAAAACAATATACGACTGTTACAAAAGCAATAAGATTCATACAATTGAAATCATAAGGAAGAAATTGAATACTTCCGGGTATAACGTGAGCTGCTGTGAAAAACCTCTTCAGAATTGGATAAAGAGACTAGGATTCAGATTTAAAATGATAAACAAACGTCAAACAGTTATGGAAAGCAGACGAATAATGGAATTGCGTAACAAATACTTAGAACAAATAACTAAATATAGACAAGAATAACGGCAAATTTTCTATCTGGAGAAAACTTTGTATAATACTCACGACACAGTTACGAAAGGGTGGACTGATGGTTCTAGAATGTATACGCATAATATGCCTGCAAACAAAGGATCGCGACCAATCATTGTGCATTGCGGAGAAAGTAAGGGATGGGTTCCAATTCTTTGAAATCATGTAGAAAAATACTTGAGGACTGAAATGTTGGTTTGAAAACTCGTTGATCCCAAATTTGGTCTCGGTAGTGTAGAGGTTAGCACATCGGCCTTTCAAGCGAAAGACCGAGATTCGATTCCCCGCCGGGCCACCGTGCTGGGTAATCCTACGTTAAAAGGTAAGGGCTCGTTAATCCATTGCTCGCACAAGTTTCGACTTCTGAGGGTTAACGTTCGTCAGCTGGTTAACGAAACGAACAATTTTAAAACAACAACAACAACAATAGTGTAATGGTTCTTGACAACGCTTCCTATCATTCGCGACAGCTCATCAAAGTACCGAATAAAAATTCGAGAAAAGATGAAATACAAAGTTTTTCAATGGATATCAATTTGTATTTTGAAGATTACTATACCAAAAACCAACTACTTGAAGTTTTACAGACAAAAACATTTGAAAAAGTGTATGCCCTTGATCGGTATCAATTTTTGTCTCTTTAGTGTAACTCGGCAGATGGTTGTAAATCTTCACACCATTGTAAAATAAGGAGTCCTTGACCAGAGAGTTGCAAGGGATAGGTAATTTTAAATTTTTTGGCATGCTCCGACGAGTTGTATAGACATGGGTGGTAACCTCAAGTTTCACCAGATGTTTCCTAATCATACACACTGTCTCCAGAATAAAAAGAGCTACAACCTCCAGTTGTCTTCATGAGTCACGAGGTTTAGCTTCACACAAGTATCGTATAGCTCTCTTCTGTAATACAAATACAGACTCCAGCAAATTAAGGTTACACACACCCCAAAAACGTATACCGTACCTCAAGTGAGATTCTACCAAACCATGATATGCTGTTTTCGCAGTATAAACTTCCAGTTCTCTAGCAACAACTCCCACTGCATAACAGCCGGTGGAAATTTTGCTTTTCATCTTTCTGATGTGAGTGTCAAATTTCAGTCCATCGTCTATATACAGCTCCAGAAATTTAGTACACTCCCTCCCATTCTGAAGTGAACATTTGAAAGTCATGACATTTGTTTTAGAAATATTGAGGGAGAGTGGATTGGAATCACACCAAGACTTGTCTCATTGAGCATATCTATACCTTTACTATGCTACAATATAGTGGTATCGTCAGCGAAAAGAGTGAATGTTTAGTCAAATATTCTCTTTTCTTCACTTCCTGTAACATATTTGAAAAATATCATCATCTCAGTAGAAAACTTCAGCTTGAAATTCTATATCTTCATCGTCTTCTTCAATATCGGTGTTACGAAAATCTTTCATTGTTGACAAATTTGAATAGAAAGCATAGAAACAATGTGGTATCAGGGGCAACAAAGACACTGAATTGTTCAGAAATAGGCAGAGGTTGTAATGATATTATTGGGATATTATCAGGTACTAAGGAACCTCTTCTTTTCATGTTCATATATTGGAATTCACTCCCCCTGTCCAAACTATTTTTGTATGCAATTATTCCAAACTCATTTTCATACCGCAACCAACTTTTTCCAACCATTTAAATTGACGGCCTTGGTCCTTAATATCAAAGCGCCACTCTTCACATCTTTCGCTACTAGATTTTATTAATTGCATTCAATTGTGTGGATGATAAATCTGTAATTTTGCTTTTTTTTTCTTTTCTATAATAGAATACTCAGTGTCAACTTCCTATGGCTATGACCTGGAATCATAAACTTGTCGTCTATTGTATCAATATCAGTTTTTTGTATTAACCAAGTAAACATTGAACTAAAATGGGAGTTCCGGTTCTGACCTCCACAAGTATTTAAGTACCTGTAGTATAACATGTTTCGTATTTGCAGGTAAGTAGTTCAACAAGTGTTTGTAAATGCAGGATGCGATCTGGTAAGCTCCTCGCCCCGCAATCGTCTCATACCACATGTAACATACAGAAACGCCAGTTTTGTTGTTATGGTCAGGAAAATCAAACACCCATAGCTACCGTTTATAGAAAGCTACTGATGAGGTTAAAGATGGTGTTGGTAAACGATGCTGCAAATCAAAAGTGAACAGTTGTATAGTATTACCGTCAGCATATGAGTGCGAGTCTGGACTCTTTTCCTCATATGCTTCATCTGCTGATGTTCATCATATTATGTAACTAACTCTGCTTCAATAGTTTCATCCTCTGCAAGTTGAATTTCCATGTGAAACTTGCCACAGGTGAAACAAGTGTCCACACGTGGCTTTTTGAAAGATGGTTTTAGCTCATGAAATTCTTGACTACAAATTTTTATAGTGATGAATTTTCAGTATTCTCACGAATTAACTCATACAGTTTTTGCATAGTTGAATGAGAAATTGAATATTTCTTCAGAGTAATCTTTCTCCGGCAAATCCACTCTTACAATTTTTTGTCCTCTCGTGTTACTCATTTTTAACAAATTCATTTCAGTTAAGCACTTATCAAACGTACAACCCAAAGGGAAATGGTCACTCATACTTGAATGAAATATTCTTAAACATGCAGAATGGCTCTTCACAGTATGTAATGAAATTCACAAAGAAATGAAGATAATCTCGAAATTTACGTTTTAACATACGTCGGAGTAATGGCCAAGGGTACGCAATATATTAGGTGTTCCTTTAAACATAAGTCAAGTTATGTGCTCAAGTACGATTTTAAATTGAAAATGAAATGCATGTTGAAAAAGAACACACTTTACTGTGCCACGAAATAGCCTATGGCGACTTATGTATTTCAGTCAGATGATGAGTTACCCAAAATAATTGAGGTTGCCGTGAAAATAGTAATATCGTTATTTTATGATTTATGTTTTTCAGTCGACTGGTCCTAGAATTCACCCTTGCACAGTATTATGATGCCTCGAATTGATCGATACATTAACGAAATATAATTTTTGTTGAAGTGTCTGTAACAAACTGTATCTTCACGAATACAATTTGTGGTTGGAAGTACAGTTTGTTTAACAAATATAGGAGATTCATGTAATATTGTTCATAATCTACTCACCACAATTGGATTCCTCAAGATCCTTCCGTTCAAACATTTCAACCCGACTATGGTTTTCTTCGGCATTATCATCGACTGTAATTTTCCCTACAACAAAATTCTCAACTGAGGAGTCATATGTTTCACAAATTGTGTTATTTTTGTTTCCGTTGGACTCGCAGTAGTTTCCAAAAAAACCCTCTTGACATTTACATCGGTTGCATTCACATGTTCCCCTTTTACTGCAAACTGTCCCATCGAAGGTGCAATCGATAGTGGACAAAGAACAGGAACAGGTTTCACCGACATATCCACTTTCGCAGATACATTTTCCCTCGATACATTTTCCTTGTGCAGGTCCTCCGCATATTCGATTTTTGTAAAGGGGGCATTCGAATTCGCAGTACTTTCCTTGATAATAGGAATCCTTGCATATGCATTTGCCACACTCGCATACACCACTACGGAAAATATCCAATCAATTACTAAGTTAAATACTTTCGATTCGTATTATTTTAATCATGAATAACTACTTTTGAATCGGCCTGCCTTTAAAGGAGTTTGACGTTTGCTCAAAATAAGCAATAAAAATGCAGGAACACATGTTTTGAGTTGCAGACCCAGGACAGAGATTTCAACCTGACTAGGGACCTATGCGACTGTATTCTAAGCGGAAATCTTTGCTATTGCATTGGTAGAATCCACTCACACACAAGTCAATTAAAATTTTCTCGGGCAGTCAAGTGGCGTTGGAAGCTCTTGGCTCCTACCGAGCAACGTCTCAATTGGTAGCAAATTGCCAAAAACGACTCTCCTCAATAGGAAGACTTAACAAATTGTCTCTGGTCTGGATTCCTGGCCACACTGGCCTGGAAGGCAAACAAACATAAAATACCTGGATGGCAAAAAGGTTTGAAGACTTCTGGCAAAATCTTCCAGGATTGGCTCACTCCAAGGCGTTCATTCACCCTTCGAAGCTTGAAACCAAACAGTTGTTGGACCTTAGTAAGGATGAACTATGATGTCTAACAGGCTTCCTTATAGGTCACTGTAGTTTGAATCATCATATGTGGAGACTCGGACTGTCGGAAGACAGTGTGTGTCGCCTCTGTTTGGAATGTGATGACACAGCAGAGCATATACTTTGTGCCTGCCCCGCCGTGGTCCAAATCAGGTTCTTAGAGATTGGTAGAA